>MCJB01028557.1:0-50460 GCA_002018475.1 Nicotiana obtusifolia
TATACTATAGTATATTATATTGTATAGTGTATTATATATATATATATATATCAAGCTACTATAAATAGACGTAAACAAATAATCAAACAAATATATATATATATATATATATATATATATATATATATATATAAAATACACTATACTATAGTATATTATATTGTATAGTGTATTATATATCAATATATATATATCAAGCTACTATAAATAGACGTAAACAAATAATCAAACAAATATATATATATATATATATGGTATAATACAGTATGTATATACTAAATATATTAATAAGAGAGCGACCAACTTTGGTCGACAATTTCCCTATAAAAATTCCTCCAAATGGCGACCAACTTTGGTCGCCCAACTAAAATCTGATTTAATTAATGTTCCACATAAGCGACCATCTTTGGTCGCCAATTTCCCCATAAATTTCCCTTCAATAAGCGACCAACTTTGGTCGCCAATTTTAAAATCTGATTTATTTAATATTCAACATAAGCGACCAACTTTGGTCGCCTATTTCCCCATAAAATTCACCTTCGATATGCGACCAATTTTGGTCGCTAAGTTTAAAATCTGATTTATTTAATGTTCAACATAGGAGACCAACTTTGGTCGCTTCTTTGCCCATAAAATTCCCCTTCAGTTAGCGACCAACTTTGGTCGATAATATAAACGTGGGTCCAGTTTTGGCGACCAAAGTTGGTCGCAAAGTCTGAATTTTCTTTGACCAACTTGGTCTGACCAGTCCGGTCAAAAAGTTGACGAATAGGGAGACCAATTAGCGACCGAAGTTGGTCGCTATTTGATTTAAGTTTTTTTTTTCAATTTTTTCCTCTACTTGGCGACCAATGTTGGTCGCTTTTTGGGGCAGACCAACTTTGGTCGCTAATTTTTGGTCGCTAAAACACTGATTTTTAGTAGTGCAATCTTAAGGCCAAAGATAACCAATTCATCATTAATGAAAAAAACTTACTAACTGGAAAATGAATTTTCATATCATTGCTGGGAGAATCACCCTTACCCACTCTACTCCTTGGAAAGATTTTAAAGACTATTGATATCATACAAAGAAACTTTGTTTGGGGTACTATTGTCGTTAAGAAGAAATTACATTCGTTTAAATTGAATACTGCCACCCAACCAAAGGATAAAGATGCATGGAGTTGAGAAAAGCACATGATAAAAATTGTGCTTCATTCACTAGTTTAACTTACAGACTTATCCAAAATCATTTTTCTCTTTGGGTCAAATTACTCATTAGTAAATATGATGGTATTAACTTCAAGTCTAGTCATTCCTTCGTATGGTGGTGTATTATGAGGCTGGACTTATTGTATTGAAGGTATCGAATGGTTTATTGGCAATTGAGAGAGCATAAACCTTTGGACCTCGAATTGGATCCATAATTGTCAATCTTTAAGAAATAGCATTATTGGTCTTCTTTTTGCCACTGGTAGTCTCTAAAAATTAATAATATTTGGACTGATTGAAATGGAACCTTTTGGTACTGTCTTTTGGTATCCTGGTTCACATTAGGAAGTTCGCTCCTCCATTATACTTGCATGCCAAGGATGTTCCATATTGGTCTTTTAATAGTAATGGCATGTTTCGCACTAAGTCTGTCTATAACGTCAGAAATGTTGATAGAATCTTTACTGTCGATTTTAAATGGATATGGAAACTATCCGTGCCAAATAAAATAAAATAAAAACTTTAGCAATGCTCCCTACTATATATTATCTCAATCATATAGAGATAAATATTGATTCTACTTGCATGTCATGTAGAAGTAATCATGAAACTATCCAACATATCTTTATAGATTGCACTATTGCCTGCAGATACTGGAATAAGTTTGGTACTTACTCTCCTAATTCTCTTTCTTGATGACATTAATTGACTGGATATGGCCAGAACTAGTAAGCATATTCTGACTAACTCCATCTTTAACTAAGATGTTTACTACATTTTCAGTCTTTGAAATCTTTGGATCAATGGAAACAATAATATAAAAACCTTTCTAATAATCTATCTAAGAACTTGGTTTGCACGCGCGTTAACTAATGGGGTTTATTTTATTCAAAAGTCAAAGTAATAGGCATGTGTCTAAGGATTTTTTTTTGATTTGGTAGCCAATTTTGATGATTTTTTTGGTTTGGTAGCCAACTTTGTTGAATTTTCTTTAATTTAGCCAACTTTGTTGAATTGTCAACATTGAAGAAAAAGAAGGAAAATTGTGTGCAAATTGTCAAATATAGTAGGCTTTAGAGAGTGAGGCTTCGGCTATAAAAGGAGAGCTTCAGCTCTCATTTCTACACACCAACAAAAAGAGAAAGAAAGAGTGAGGTTTCACAGACAAGGTATAAGAAAATAGTATGTGAGAAAAATAGAGAGTAAGCAATATTGTAGTGAGGTGGGACTATCAAAAGAGGGTAATTCTTTTGAGTGTTGTAGTGGTCTTTGGAGTATTTTACTCGGATTTACAAAGTGTAAAATTCCTTGCTATAGTGATATCAGTTGCTCGTCTCGGGGCCGTGGTTTTTTCCCTTATTTAAAAGGGTTTTCCACATAAAAATCTTGGTGTCATTGACACTCTTTTATTCTTGTTAATACCGTATCTCGGTGCTACATTATTATTCCGCTTTTATTACTGTGAATATTATTTTTGTAGGGGGTTTATTCCCAACAACTGGTATCAGAGCACAGGTTCTGCTCGTTCACAAAAATACTATTTCACTGTCGGTAGTACTATACTCGGTGATAAAGAAAAATGTCCGGAGTAAAGTACGAGGTAGCAAAATTCAACGGAGATAATGGTTTCTTAACATGGCAAAGAAGGATGAGGGATCTGCTCACCAAACAAGGATTACACGAGGTACTAAATGCTGATGCCAAAAAACCTGATACTATGAAAGCTGAGGATTGGGCTGACTTGGATGAAAGGGCTGCTAGTGCAATCAGGTTGCACTTAACAGATGATGTGGTAAATAACATCATTGATGCGAACAACGCACGTGGCATTTGGACAAGGTTGGAAAGCCTATACTGTCCAAAAAGTTGACAAATAAATTGTACCTAAAGAAACAGATGTATACCTTACACATGGGTGAAGGTATGAATTTTTTGTCATATTTAAATGTGTTTAACGGACTAATCACGCAGCTCGTCAATCTCGGAGTGAAAATCGAGGAAGAAGATAAAGCTATCTTGCTGTTGAACTCGTTGCCATCTTCGTATGATAATCTGGCAACAACCATCCTGCACGGTAAGACTGCCATTGAGTTGAAAGATGTCACATCGGCTCTTCTACTCAATGAGAAGATGAGAAAGAAGTCTGAAAATCAAGGACATGCTCTAATCACATAAGATAGAGGCAGAAGTTATCAAATAAGTTTGAGCAACTATGGTAGATCTGGAGCTCGTGGGAAGCCTAAGAACCAATCCAAATCAAGAGCCAGAAATTGCTACAATCGTGATCAACCAGGTCACTTCAAATGAGATTGCCCAAATTCAAGGAAGGGCAAAGGTGAAACTAGTGGCCAGAAGAATGACGACAACATAGCCGCCATGGTGCAAAACAATGATAATTTTGTCCTCTTAATAAATGAGGAAGCGGAATGCATGCACTTATCAAGTCCATAGTCAGAATAGGTGGTTGATACAGCAGCATCTTATCATGCCACACTGGTAAGAAGATCTTTTTTGCAGATATGTAGCAGGTGATTTCGGCTCTGTGAAAATGGGTAACACAAGTTACTCAAAGATTGCGGGGATTGGTGACATTTGTATCAAGACAAATGTGGGATGCACATTGGTTCTAAAAGACGTGCGACATGTACTTGATTTGTGGATGTACTTGATATCGGGAATTCTGTTAGACCGAGATGGATACAAGAACTATTTTGCAAATCAAAAGTGGAGACTCACCAAGGGATCATTGGTGATTGCAAAGGGAGTTTCTCATGGCACGTTATACAGGACATATGCAGAAATATGCCAAGGTGAATTGAACGCGGTACAAGATGAGATTTTTGCAATTTGTGGCACAAAAGGATGGGTCATATGAGCGAGAAGGGATTGCATATTCTTTCCAGGAAATCACTCATTTCTTATGCCAAAGGTAAAACGGTAAAACCTTGTGACTACTGTTTATTTGGTAAGCAGCATAGAGTCTCATCTTAGACATCGTCTGAAAGAAAATTGAATATACTTAATTTGGTATATTTTGATGTTTGTTTTCCAATGGAAATTAAATCGATGGGTCGTAACAAACATTTTGTTAATTTTATTGATGATGCTTCGCGAAAAATTATGGGTTTATATTTTAAAGACCAAAAATCAGGTGTTTCAAGTTTTCCAGAAGTTTCATGCTTTGGTAGAAAGGGAGACAGGACAAAAGCTAAAGTGTCTCCGAAGTGACAATAGAGGTGAGTACACTTCAAGGGAATTTGAAGAGTACTATTCGATCCATGGGATCAGAAATAAAAAGAGAGTTCCTGGAACCCCAATACACAATGGCGTAGCCGAAAGGATGAAACGCACCATTGTGGAGAAGGTGAGAAGCATGCTCAGTATGGCTAAACTGCCTAAATCATTCTGGGGTGAAGCAGTTCAGACAGCATGTTATCTGATCAATAGGAGTCCATCAGTTTCGTTGGCCTTTGACATCCCAGAGAGAGTTTGGACCAACAAGGAGGTGTCTTACTCGCATTTGAAGGTATTCGGTTGCAGAGCTTTTGCACATGTACCAAAGGAGCAGAGAACAAAGCTGGATGATAAATTTGTTCCATGCATATTCAATCGGATATGGAGATGAAGAGTTCAGATACAGATTGTGGGATCCTATAAAGAAGAAGGTCATCAGAAGCAGAGATGTAGTCTTCCGAGTAAGTGAAGTTGGAACCGCTGATGATATGCTAGAGAAGGCCAAGAATAGTATAATTCCTAACCTTGTTGCTATTCCTTCTACTTCTTACAATCCCACAAGTGCAGAAAGTAGGACCGACAAGATTGCCGAGCAGGGGGAGCAACATGATGAGGTTATTGAGCAGGAGGAGCACTTGATGATTGTGTCGAGCAAGTGGAGCACCCCACTCAAGAAGAAGAACAACCTCAACCTCTGAGGAGATCAGAGAGGCCAAAGGTAGAGTCATATAGGTATCCTTCCACAGAGTATGTCCTCATCAGTGATGAAGGGGAGCCATAAAGTCTTAAGAAGGTGCTGTTCCATCCAGAAAAGAACCAGTGGATGAAAGCTATGCAAGAAGAGATGGAATCTTTATAGAAAAATGGCACGTACAAGCTGGTTGAACTTTCAAAGGGTAAAATACCACTAAAATGCAAATGGGTCTTTAAACTCAAGAAAGATGGAAATGATAAGTTGGTCAGATACAAAGTTCGATTGGTGGTAAAAGGCTTCGAGCAGAAGAAAGGTATTGATTTTGACGAAATTTTCTCACCTGTTGTCAAAATGACTCATATTCGAACAATCTTGAGCTTAGCAGCTAGCCTAGATCTTGAAGTGGAGCAGTTGGACGTGAAAACTACATTTCTTCACGGAGATTTGGAATAGGAGATCTATATGGAGCAACCAGAAGGATTTGAAGTAGCTGAAAGAAAACACATGGTGTGCAAACTGAATAAGAGTCTTTATGGGTTGAAGCAGGCACCAAGCAGTGTTACAAGAAGTTTGACTCATTCATAAAAAGTCAAACTTACACAAAGACATATTCTGATCCATGTGTATACTTCAAAAGATTTTCTGACAACAACTTTACTATTTTATTGTTGTATGCGGATGACTTGTTAATTGTAGGAAAAAACAAGGGGTTGATCGCAAAGTTGAAAGGAGATTTGTCCAAGTTATATGATATGGAGGACTTGGGCCCAGCACAACAAATTCTGGGTATGAAGATAGTTCGAGAGCGAACAAGCAGAAAGTTGTGGCTGTCTTAGGAGAAGTACATTGAACGTGTACTGGAACGCTTTAATATGAAGAATTCTAAGCCAGTCAGCACACCTCTTGCTAGTCATCTGAAGTTAAGCAAGAAGATGTGTCTTACAATAATGGAGGAAAAGGAAAGCATGATCAAAGTTCCTTATTCTTCTGCCGTCAGAAGTTTAATGTATTCAATGGTATGCATTACACATGATATGCTCATGCAGTTAGTATTGTCAGCAAGCTTTTTGAAAATCCTGGAAAAGAACACTGGGAAGCAGTCAAGTAAATACTCAAGTACCTGAGAGGTACCACGGGAGATTGTTTGTGCTTTGGAGGATCTAATCCAATCTTGAAGGGCTATACAGATGCTGACATGGCAGGTGGCGTTGATAACAGAAAATTCACTACTGGATATTTGTTTACAGTTTCAGGGGAAGCTATATCATGGCAGTCGAGGTTGCAAAAGTGTGTCCCTCTGTCTACAACTGAAGCGGAGTATATTGCCGCTATTGAAGCTGGCAAGGAGATGATATGGTTGAAACGGTTCCTTTAAGAGCTTGGATTGCATCAGAAGGAGTATGTCTTCTATTGTGACAGTCAAAGTGCAATAAACCTTAGCAAGAACTCCATGTGCCATGCAAGGACCAAACACATCGATGTGAGATATCATTGAATTCGAGAAATGATAGAGAATGAATCTCTAAAAGTCTTGAAGATTTCTACAAGTGAGAATCCCGCATATATGCTGACCAAGGTGGTATCATGAAGCACTCAAACTAGACAGTGCTACCTCATCTAGATGAATGAGACCGGAGGGGAAGATTGATGGGGTCCATCTCATTCAAAAGTCAAAATAATAGGTACTTGCCTAAGAAAAATTTCTTTGGTTCGGTAGCCAACTTTATTGAATTTCTTTGGTTTGGTAGCCAACTTTGTTGAATTGTCAACATTGAAGAAAAAGAAGGAAAAATATGCGCAAATTGTCAAATATAGTAAGGCTTTAGAGAGTGAGGCTTCGGCTATAAAAGGAGAGCTTCAGCTCTCATTTCTATACATCAACAAAGAGAGAAAGAAAGAGTGAGATTTCACAGACAAAGTATAAGAAAATAGTATGTGAGAAAAATAGAGAGTGAGCGATATTGTAGTGGGGTGGAATATCAAAAGAGGGTTATTTCTTTTGAGTGTTGTAGTGGTCTTTGGAGTATTTTACTCGGATTTACAAAGTGTAAAATTCCTCGTTATAGTGATATCAGTTGCTCGTCTCGGGGCCGTGGTTTTTTTCTTATTCAAAAGGATTTTCCATGTAAAAATCTTGGTGTTGTTGTCACTCTTTTATTCTTATTAACTACCGTATCTCGGTGCTAAGTTATATTCCGCTTTTATTACTGTGAATATTATTTTTGTAGGGGTTTATTCCCAACATTAACGAGTTTACTTTATTAGGAAACATGCCTACTAATCCGAAGACTCTCAAAATTGTGCATGTTAAGTGGTCATCCCCTCAGTATAACCGCTTGAAGTTAAATACTAATGGATTTTTGTTAAGCATTACTAGTATCGGGTGAGCATGCATTGTCTTCAGGAATCATGATGGAGAATGGATATTGAAATTTTATTGTAGTATGCGAGTTCTGAATCACACTCGTGCGAAACTCCTTGCTCTTAATAAGTTTGGACTACAATTGGCACTTGATCAAAAGTTACTACCAGTGGAGATTGAAACTGATTCGATGGAGGTCCTGCAGCTCCTTTTAAGAATATATTCTCATTTATAATTTTATTTTATATGATTGCAAGTTGTTATTACAAAGGATGAAGAATCCGATAATTCGACACAATTTTTAGGAAGGGACAAAGTTGTACATCTTTTGGCGAGAGAAGGAGCAAAGATGGATATGCATGGTTGACATGAATACCGTTTTGAAGCCCCTCCTTGCTTTACTATGGCAGCTACCAGGCAGACAAATTAGGAACTTTTGTGTTAAAAACTTCACGGAAGAAGTCTGTTATAATTTAGCAAGCTTTAGTAACCTTTGTGCTCAAAATAGCACCACTAAGTCTTTGTTTTGTTGCTACTGATCGATTCTACTGGGAAGATGATTCCAAAGGGACATCTAAGTGGTAAAATGTTGCCATCTAATAATAAATAAAATTCTCTCTTTTTACCGCAAACAGAAAAAAACTTTTGCTTTCTCACAGTTCATTTAATGAGAGGTAAAGTAAACTTATTCGTATCAGATGTTTTTAAACCAATAAATTTTTTTATTATATGCTAGTTCCAACTTTTGCAGATAGTACTTATGGGCTAAATCCCTTGAATTCTAAAGTTCAAAGCTATCATATGTGCGTCTTTTCTCCCTTTCTCCCTTTTAATTATTCTTAAAAAAATTCAAAATAAGAAGTTACCGAACAAATTAGGATAGGTTGATCATATTATGCAAAAAGTTTGCATGCATGAAAGATGAAAAGTTTATGACATATTTTTTTCGGACTTGAGGAGAGCTTGTTGTGTGTTCGTAATTATAAGGTATTTAAATAATTGATCAATTATTTATTATGCTCCAAAATTATTTCCGCTCAATAACTTTCTCCATATTGGCTAATATAATAGTTCAAAAGAAGTTTATGGAGAAAAAATACTATAAATTTCCCCAACTTCTTTTGGTATTTCCTAGGCAAAATACATTAGCGGTCCTTTAAACTTGCCACTATATTTCATCTTAGACACTCGAACTACGGTATGTTCCAATTGAACACTTAAACTCATGACAAATTCATATTAGGCACCCCTTAGGGAGATTTGAAAAAAAAAAACTATGAGTCTTGATTTTCTTTTTTCTACCGGAGGAGGTCTTTTGTCTAACAGAAAAGAACTTATTGTGAATTGATTGAGTTTTTTTTTCCAACTGATTGGTCTTGCTTTTATTTGCTATAACAAAGGCTTATATTTGATTTGTAAAATTAAAGAAGGGGGTATATTTTAATTGGTTAGCTTACCCACGATGGACGCTTGAGAATACACGTATAAGTTTTTTCAAGGTTTGAATTTGAATTGTCTAATAGGAATACTTTATCGTGTTTAGATGTTTGACTAAAATATATCTTAATTCGACTATCTAAATAAAATATACTGACCAGTTTAAGGGGCTGTCGATGGTGTCCGCCTATTTCCTAGCCCACTAGGTTGCACTTGTTCTTCAGCTAGCCAAATGCTCTTTCCTTTTGTTTATCTTTGATCTGTGCATTCTATACTAAAAGTAAGGGTTCATAGCACAATTAGGGGCTAATTCTCTATTTTTTTCTCATACTACGTCATTTCGTATATTTCAAAATAACGAGGAAAGTGTATTTCTATACCCCTAGAATAATAAATTAACCTATATGTCACAAAGATGGTAACGAGCAATATACATATATTGCCCATGTATATTCAACTTTTATTAATCATAGGATCTTAATGACAATGTCTTTTAAGGAGCATGAAGAGATCAGTGACTTTGATCATAAGCTCAAGGTCTGCCAAATAACCATATCAAGCAACATTAGTTGCCGTTCTCATCATTTGGAAATTTAATAAATCCATCCAACTTGCAATCAGTTTAAATAGTATTCGAGAAAGAATGCAAGTTCACCATCTCGTTTTTCAAAAATAAAAAAATTATTGGACATTTCAATTATGTAATTAAATGCCTTAACTGCAGTGTTTTAAAAGGCGCGTGGCGAGGAAAGGCGTTTTACTCGATAAGGGGCAAGATGTAAGTCTCGAGGTGATGGGCGTAACTCCAATAAATCTTTAATTTTTAAATTTTATAAATTAATATGATAGAAATAAATATAAAAGGAAGGTAAAATTATATACAAATTATAAAAAATGTAAAAATAAATGAATTAATGGAAGTATATATCGAATAATTTATCAAGAATATATTAGCAATTGACTAAAAACTAATTAGAAATGCTTTATCTAATAAAAACTGATCAGACTTTAAAAGAATATTTAAGTAGCAATATATAAACTAATTTGAAAGAGCAAAAGAACTTGAAAAGAAAGAAAAGTGAAGAAGGAATCTACAATCAGAAGCGTCGAACCAAATCAAGTGATGAAGGATGATGGGTTTTTGGTTTATATTTTGCAAAGTGATCATATTTTTCTCTACTCGGAAGAAGATGAAGAGAAGAAAAAAATCATGGCTAAGAACAAACAATCTATTGACTTTTAAGTTTTTAATATTTTAAAAATATTTTTATGCTATGGGGTATTAAATTCAGGACTTTGTTTAGCAATTTTAATTCTAATTTTGAGAGGATTTCTAGGCTAACGCCCCCAAGAAAAGCTCGCCCAACGCTCGTGCGTACACCCAAAACAATGGAGCTAACGCATCACGATACGAGTTTTGAAGTAACAATAAAGTTATTTTTGTGTGATCTATAGGTCACGAGTTCGAATCGTGTAAACAGTCTCTATGCTTGCACTAGGGGATGCTGTCTACATCACACCCCTTGTGATGCACCCTTTTCCTATACCTTGTGTAAATATGAAATGTTTTGTGCCCCTTTAAGTGTAGCATATATTTAATGGCAAAACGAAAGATCAATATAAACACAAAAGAGATAAGACGTAAACATAATAACCACGGATAAAACACATTTTGAAGTATTTATTAGAGTATATACAACAACACGTAAGTATCATTACTATGTGTAGTTCCAATTTTATCGAATATCCCTCTAATGAAAATATTACTACGACTTATCTAATGATAAAATGCTAATCAAACATTAGCACGCGGTTTCAGTTGTACTATCCGAAGAAAACTCTCGACCAAAAATCCCCCCTGCAGTAAAAATTCCATTTTCACCCCTTTTTCTTTTCCTCTCTAAATCATCCCACATTTTCCCTTGCAAAAGAAATAGAGAGAAAAGAAAAAGAAAATCAGAACACTAACAGTCTTATCAATTTCTACATTATTACGAATTGAAATAGACAAAAAAACAAAAACGAAAAAGAACAAAGGGGTTTTCAAATTCCCTTTCTTTTCTCTCTCCCACGTTTGGTTTCGTTTCTCTCCTCTCTCTCTCCCCCTCCTCCCCTCTGTATTTTCGTTTCCCTCGTTTTCCTTAATATCTCCAGTTCTCCGGGAAGCTGGAATTATAATTTCTATTTTCCCGGCGGAAATTCACCTCCATTTCTCAGCTACGCCACACATGTTCATTTTCTCATTTTCTCCAGGTACCTTAGTTAATTATTTGATCGCTTTTATCTTTTTATGCGCATTTTGATATGTATATTTTGTTCGTACATGTGCATGGATATGCATTTGGTGGATGTTTTATTATTTTTGTTTGATGTGTCATATAAGGAAAAATAATCTCGACGTAAGGTGCTGTATTATTGTTTTGTGACATTTTGTTTGGGGAATAAAACTCTGAATAATTTATGTGAAAGATGTATTTTGTCTCCTTTTTTTCTATGAACATGGTGTCTGGTCAGCTTGTCCGTACCTAGATTATTTTATCAGCCACCTGCTCACTCCTACCAGCATGGGTAATCTGCCCTACAAGGCTTAGGCATATGAGAAGAAATTACCTTGTGTAATTGTGTTTTTCATTTATTTGATAACGGCGGTGATGTTGTATTATTTTGTTCAACATAAAATGTGGAATAAGATATTGGTATCAACATAGCCAGGATAAAGGTATTGCACATAGAAATCCATGTAAATTATTATTCATCTCCATCTATTTTTTTTTATTTTTTGGGAGTACAACAAAGTAACCTAACTTCAAGGTATTGCGCCTGGGCTTAGAATTGAGAAATTTTGGTTGTTTTTTTGTAGGAATTTGCATTTTGTGTGGCAACTGAGGAAAGGGGGAATTCATCATATGTGAATTCGAGGGATATACTTGTACATACATGAACAATCTATCAAAAAGGGAGGGATTGAGAGCTTGTTGTACAGGATTAATCAATCTTTTGGTTTGTGAAATTTCTGCTTTTTGGTTTTTTAATTGAGGCTCGACGATTGATTTGAATGTGCATTAGAATATGGATTCTCAAAATTTGGCCCCGACGACCAGCCAGGTCAACTGTTGTGATTGCGGGTGCAGTTGTTCTGTGATGAACAGGTCCTACTCGGGGACTTGGCTCCGGTCAGTGAAGCGAAAATTTGATGAATATAATGAGAATAAGTTTATGATCCCAGGCTTTGTCTTACCTCTAAATGCTCGTATTGAAATCGAAAATGAATGTACAGCACTTAGGGAAATGGTAGGAAAGCAACAACAGACAATTCAGAATTTAAGTGCTGAGTTGGAGGAAGAAAGAAATGCATCCTCCTCAGCAGCGAACGAGGCAATGTCGATGATTTTGAGGCTGCAAGGAGAAAAGGCAGAGGTTCAGATGGAATTTAAACAATTCAAGAGGTACACTGAGGAGAAAACGGCGCATGATCAGCAGGAGATAATGGCGTTGGAGGATTTATTATACAAGAGGGAACAAACAATTCAATCATTGACTTGTGAGGTGCAAATGTATAAGCATAGAATGATGAGTTATGGGCTGACAGAATCTGAGGCTGATGGTGATTGTGAGACGGAAAAGGGCCGATTTAGTCGGAACAATAGTATGTCCGAGACTATCAATGGGCAATTCGAAGTTCCTCCATTTGATTACCCGCCGTTGAAATGCATTATTAATGAGAATCAAGTATACACAGAGGTTGATAATGAGGTTGTTGATGTTGAGAAATATGCATTTGAAGAGACCCCTCGTTCGTGCGATCAGTTGCGCGATTTGGAACATAGGATCAATCAGTTGGAGAGGACGCCAAGAAGTACCGATGGGGATCTTTTCAAGAACAACATACTTGAAAAAGTGATAGTTGGTCATTCCCCAAGGAGGACTAGACATCTTAGAAAGTTTTCAACTGACAGTTTAGGTTCTCCCTTTGTTACAACTAAAGAAATTAACTCAGATTTCATCTCAGATTCTCCAAGGTTTGGTGGAAGTATTAGAAAAGCAGAATATTCCCAAACAGAAGAGCGTTCAAACTTGAGGAAGGTGGATAATTCATCAGAAGTTGGAGATGAAATGAGTGACCGAGTTTACACAATTGATTCTGTACATCAGAGGGCTGGATATGATGGTGTGCCAGAGCCCAAGGCTTCAGTTGGAATGGTTGACGATTATACCCCGAGGGATTCATTGAATCATACAGATTTTGGAGATCCAGAGGTCACGAAGTTGTACCTTAGGCTTCAGGCACTTGAGGCTGATCGGGAATCAATGAGACAGGCTATGATTGCTATGCGAACTGATAAAGCGCAGGTGATATTGCTCAAGGAGATTGCTCAGCAATTATGCAAAGAAATGTCCCCAGCCATGAAAAGACCTTCGAGGAAGCCATCTGTAGTTGCGAGCTTTTCTTTCATGTCTGTATTCAAGGTATGATATTAATCTATGATCAGCTTTTTCGGTTTTCCAGTAACTACATTTTCACATTTAAATGATGCCTATGGTCGTTGTCCTGCTTGAAAAAACAAATTTTGGGTCATTGCAAGCACAATAGTAGCAACTATTTGACTGTAAACATATATTGATTCCATTTGATTGATTCTGTAAATTAATTACCCCATTCATGGAGATCACTAAATACTAATTACTTTCTTTGGTAATAATCTTGAGATTCTTAACAAAGACTAGTTTCCTGTACATTTTCTGCTGAGCTTTAAAAAAGAAAAAAATGAGAATGGGTTGGATTGTCTCTTTTCAAAACCTCTACTAGACCTTGAGTTAGCTTCTGTGGGCATTGTTTTTTTTCTTGGACCAATTATGGGTGAGGTCTGGTATGGCTGAGAGCTGGTATATTGGAGTAATTTATGGTTAAGATTCAATAATATTTCCATCTTACAAGTACACTTAAATCTTCAGTCAAGTCGTCCTATGATATCAGTGGATTAGTGTCTCGTGCTTATGTCTAAATAAGATGTTGAGCCCATCATAATGGGAAGAGCTGGTGCAAACCCATGTAATCCCAACTTTTAGAAGAATCACATTTCAAATGGTATGTTAGACAAGTTTACTTCCTGATGTCAATTTGACACTACTTAAATCTTGATGCATTTTCACAGGCATCTTCCTTTATTTCCATGTTTGTTCATATGACATGGACAATGAAACACAGGTCCCTTCTTTAGTTACTTTTGATGGTCATCTTGGACTCTAACAAATGTGCTAGGACTAATTCCTTTTTTTGGATTATTTCTTTCTTATTTCCCACGGGGAGAAGGGGTTCTAAGGGACAACAAATCATCAGTACCATGTGAATTTTCCTCTATTATATCGATGACACTAAAAGCAAACAAGGTAGACCTACAGTCATGTAGTTAAGCTGTCTCAAAAGAACTACAATCCCTAGAGCTAATGCGTACCTAGCTTAGAATAGACACAATGGTACAAAATGAACCATATATTAATATGAACTAGTAGGACTCATGCTGTTACACACATTTGGTTTGGTTAAGGTTAAGTGGGAGATTAAGAGAACCTCCTAGTTTATTGAACTTCCTGTTTTGCCTTAAAAGGATAAATTATTTACCTGCACTAGATGACTTTGGTCCGAATAGAGTGGAATGGATATAGAGGATTCATCTAGCCGATCTCAATTAGTTTGGGATTGAGACATCGATTGATTCTCGAGCTGCTCTTTTCTTTACCTTTTTAAGGGAGAGGACAGATGGGGTGAAATTAGCAAAACGATTTGATTTATTCTTACATCACAATTTCTCACCTGCCTTACTCCCCCCGGTTTCTTTTGTGTTCTGAGTTATAACTTAAGCTGATTTATTTTTGTATTCTTTTTTATTCAGTGGATCGTATCTTTTGTTTTGTGGAGAAGAAAAGCGCGCAGATGCAAGTGAGTTGCTCGTTACAATTTGGTTTCTTATCAAGAAATTGTTTCTATACTGATTCAACTTCTTTATTCCCTTACCATATAAAAGAAAACAATCAACCTATTTCGCTTTTTGCCTGCTTGAGTTAGTGTCTTGTTTGGGCAAGTTCTAGTTGGCACCCGATTAAATCTTGATACTTGTCAGGTACATATTTGGATCATCGGCCAGCAATGTAGGCTTGCTAATGCTTTTAGACAAGGGACCTCGTGTGGGGCAGTGGAGATGCCTGTCGAGCACGCAGGTGTAAAACCAGCTCCTAGTTATTCCACATCGATGACTGAAGACTGTATCATAAACGTCGGTGCGAAATGGATTGTAGTCAGACTAATTGCTTTTTCATGTTACTTTCTTTTCCTCCCTATATTCCTTGCTGCTGCAAATTTGGGTTCACTCTGCGCTGTAACATTATGCTGAATCAGTGGCATTGAAAATATAGATGTTCCACTGCCAGGTTGGGACTTGTGAATAACTGTGATCGTATATGGCTTGTTTGGATTCTGCTCAAGGTTTTCTTTTTCTTTTTTCTGTATATTACAATTTGTGAATGAATTTTTTCTCTTGTTACTTTTTCTTTTTGTTAATCAGATGTTTAGTGCTACTGGACTTTTGTAATCGTGATTGAAGAACTTTTGTAATATGGCCATTAATTTGGCTTATTTTCAAGTGGGGGTCAAGTCTTCGTTACATTTGTCATGACATAATATTCACTATAAAAAAATTTGTGGATCAAATTTTCATGACATTTGCCACATAATATTCACTATTAGGTCAAGGATTTCTTGCTATAAATAGAGGAGCTTCTCCTCATTTGAGAACACACAAATTCAAGAGCTTTTCACTCTTGTCTTTCTTTCTCCTCCTTTATTTCATTATAGAGTATTTTGTAAGAGAGTGAGTGTTGGAAAACACTTGTGTGAACCCTTTCTTTGGAGTGATCTTGTGAGGTTATTCTCTTGGGGTATTTGGGATTAATTAGAGTATTTACTCTAGTTTTGTAACTCTCTTTTGTACTCTTGTTGGTATAGTAAATTTGCTCATCTCCGCTTGTGGACGTAGGTCACCTTGACCGAACCACGTTGAATTTGTGTCTTCTTTATCTTCTTTAATTGCCGTTATTATCAACTTGCATTGTCTTTGTTATTGTCACTACAACGTTGTTTGGCTAAATTCCGCACTACCCGGTTTCCCGATCCTAGCAAATTGGTATCAGAGCGAGATCTAACCGGGTTAGTTTAAATAGCCAAAATGACTCTAACAAAGTCTTATGTTGAGAAATTTGACATAAGTGCAAACTTTGGAATGCGGCAATTAAAGATGGAAGCTATCCTAATTAAGTATAGCTTAGATTTAGCACTAGAAGGAAAGGAGAAGAAGCCGGATAAAATGACGGACGAGGAGTTTGCCGTCATAGACAAAAAGGCAAAAGAATGTATTATTTTAAATCTCTCAAATGAGATTTTGCGTGAAGTTGCAGCAGTAAGCTCAGCCAAAAGCATATAGGAAAAGCTGAAAACCCTATATATGAAAAGAGCAGTAGAAAATAGGCTTTATCTAAAGCAAAACCTCTACAATTTTCGTATGGCCGAAGGTACCTCTATACTTACACATCTTGATACTTTTGATTCTCTTCTTATGGATTGAAATAACATAGATGCTGAAATCAATGAAGATGATCAAGTTGGGTATTGCTTGTTTCCTTACCCTAATCGTTTAAGCATATAAGAGATACTATGCTTTATAAAAAGAGGATAATATCTCTTATAAAGATATCAAATCTTTTTGAAATCAAAAGAACAAATAGATAGAGATATTATTGGGGAAACTAGTGAGAACCAAGGGAAAGGCTTATTCATAAGAGATAGATCCAATAAGAAAGATTCAAGTAGTGAGAGACCTAAATCAAGGTCAAAATCCAGATATAGAAATGTCATGTGCAAATATTGTCATAGGAAAGGTCACATTATTTCTGAATGCTTTTAATTGAAAAACAAACAAAAGCATACACAAAAGGAAAATGAGCACAAAAATACTGACATTGCCGAAGCAAGTGTAGTTGCTGATGAGACTGAGGGAACTATTTTTTTAGCAACTAATAATAGTTTCAAATCTAACAATGAGTGGATTTTAGATTCGGATTGTTCTTATCATATATGTCCCAATCGGAATTTATTTACCACATATGACTATATTGGAGGTGGAGTTGTCTTGACGGGCAACAATGCTGCCTGCAAAGTTATTGTAAGGTACAGTCCGAATCAAAATGCACGATGGTGTGGTGAGAACTCTCACCGATGTTAGACATGTTCCTGACTTGAAGAAAAATCTCATCTCTTTGGGCACTCTAGAATCTCTTGGGTGCAAGTACACAGGTGAAGGTGGAATTCTGAAAGTTTCTCATGGTGCTCTGATGATCATGAAAGCACGCAGATCTGGTATGTTGTATACTCTATTGGGACTACTGCTACAGGTGCTGCTGCAGTTTCAATATCAGATAAATCAAATTCTGACATCACCAAATTGTGACATATGCGATTGGAGCATATGAGTGAAAAAGGTCTTTCCATCCTCAGCAAAAGAGGTCTCTTATGTGGCCAAAGTATCGAAAATATGGAGTTCTGTGAACATTGTGTGTTCGAGAAGCAAAAAAGAGCCAGCTTCAAATCTCTAGTGATTCATAGAACAAAAGGTACTTTGGATTACATTCATTCAGATCTTTGGGGTCCTTCGCGTACCCCATCAAAAGGTGGTGCCAGGTATATGCTAACTTTCATTGATGATATTATTCAAGGAAAGTTTGAGTTTATTTCCTAAAAAATAAAAGTGATGTTGTCTTAAATTACAAACAATGGAAAGTTTTGATTAAGAAGCAAACATGAAACAGGTTAAGTGGTTTAGAACAGATAATGGCTTGGAATTTTGTAATGATTAATTCAACGAATTTTGCAAGAATGAAAGAATTGCTCGACATCGTACTGTGAGAATGACACCTCAGCAAAATGGTGTGGCAGAAAGGATGAATAGAACTCAATTGGAAAGGGCTCGTTGCATGATTTCAAATGCTGGGTTGACAAACGCCTTTTGGGCAGAAGCTATCTCTACAGTTTGTTATATTGTCAACCGAGCTTCTTCTGTACCTTTAAACTTTAAGACTCCAGAGGAAATGTGGTCAGGTACTCCTGCTAATTATTCTAATTTAAAGATATTTGGTTGCCCTGCATACATGCATGTAAATGATGAAAAATTAGAGCCAAGAACTAAAAAGTGCATTTTCCTAGGGTATGCATCTAGAGTGGAAGGATACCGACTATGGTATCCTGATCCCGTGGCACCAAAATTTTATAATTAGCAAAGATTTAACCTTTGATAAATCCTCTATGTTACATTCTAAAAAAGAATCTTCTAGTTCTTGTGATATAGATAAAGGAAAGAGTACGCAAAAACAGGTGGAGGTTGAGATTGACATTCCTTCTTAGCCAAGCTCATCAACCTTGGAGCAAAATACAGTTGAAACTCCTGAAGTTGAACCAGAAGAAGAGGAGTATTCTATAGCCAAACATAGACCAACAAGAGAAGGTAAACAACCATTAAGGTTTGGAGATTATGTTGCATTTGCTTTTTCAGTTGCACTAAAAACTGAAGAAAATGGAGAAACCATCAAAATATTTAGAAGCAGTTTCTGTTGCTGAATCAGCCAAGTGGCTGATTGCAATGAATGGAGAAATAGAGTCTCTCTACAAGAATGGTACTTGGTCTCTTGTGAAACCGCCATCAGAAAAAAGAATTGTTGGTTGCAAATGGGTCTTCAAGAAAAAGGATGGCATTCCATGGGTTAAAGATGCGAGGTATAAGACACGATTAGTTGCAAAGGGCTATAGTGTACAAGGAGTTGATTTTAATGATATTTTCTCACCTGTTGTTAAACATAGCTCTATTCGTGTTTTGCTTGCCTTAATTGCCATGTATGATTTGGAATTAGAACAACTTGATGTTAAGACAACTTTCTTACATGGCGAACTTGAGGAACAAATATACATGCATCAACCCGAAGGATTTGAAATTGAAGAAAAGAAGATCATGTTTGCTTGTTGAAGAAATCCTTCAACAAGCAGTCTCCTTGTTTGCTCTCATGTTTGCTTGTACGAATTAAAGCGGTCTCCAAGACAATGGTACAAAAGGTTTGATTCCTTTATGTTGAGTCGTGGTTATTCGAGGAGCATGTATGATAGTTGCTTTACTTCCGGAAGTTAAATGATGGTTCATTTGTGTAGTTATTATTTTATGTTGATGACATGCTCATTGCTGCTAAGGATTTAACAGAAATTCACAATTTGAAAAATCAGCTGAAAAGTGAACTTGAGATGAAAGATTTGGGAGCAGCTAAGAAAATCCTTGGCATGGAGATCAAAAGAGATCGAAAAGCCAACACGTTATTCCTGACCCAGAAGAAGTATTTGGAGAAAATCTTGGAGAGGTTTGGCATGAAAGATGCTAACCAGTTAGTACCCCTCTTGCTGTTCATTTTAAGTTATCAGCTGCTCAATCCTTGCAGTCAGAGGAAGAAGAGAGGTACATGGCACATGTTCCTTATTACAGTGTAGTCGGCAGTATTATGTATTCAATATTTTGTACATGTCCAGATATTTCACAAGCGGTGAGCGTGGTAAGCTGGTATAAGGCTTGCCCTGGTAAAGCACATTGGCAGGATGTGAAATGGATTCTCAGATACTTATGAGGTACTTCAAACACATATTTGGAGTTTGGAAAAAATACTAACACTTTGGTTGGTTTTATAGACTCGGATTATGCTGGTGATCTTGACAAAAGAAGATCACTGACAGACTATGTATTTTGTATTGGTGGTTGCGCTATTAGTTGGAAAGCTACATTACAACATATAGTAGCTTTATCTACTACCAAAGCAGAATATATGGCAATGACCAAGGCGATCAATGAAGCTTTATGGTTGAAGGGTCTATTTGCAGAACTCAGTTCACACCAAGGTGATATTATCATTTTTTGTGATAGTCAAAGTGCCATTCACTTGACTAAAGATCAGATGTATCATGAGAGGACGAAGCACATTGATATAAAGTATCATTTCATCCGAGAAACCATTGCTGAAGGAAAAATCTTTGTTTAGAAGATCAGCACTAGAGACAATCCTGCTGACATGTTCATAAAACCTCTTCCAGTGTCCAAGTTCAAGCTTTGCCTAAACTTGATTGGCATTTAAGAAGAATGATTTTGCCCATTGGGGTTGTTGCGGAGAAGTTGGAGCAAATGTACTATATATAAGTCAAAATTAGGCCAAAGTGGAGATTTGTAATATAGCCATTAATTTGGCTTATTTTCAAGTGGGGGTCAAGTCTTCATGACATTTGCCATGACATAATATCCACTATAACAAATTTTTGGACCAAATTTTAATGACATTTGCCATGACATAATATCCACTATTAGGTCAAGGATTTCTTGCTACAAATAGAGGAGCTTCTCCTCATTTGAGAACACATCAATTCAGGAGCTTTTCGCTCTTGTCTTTCTTTCTCCTCCTTTATTTCATTATAGAGTATTTTGTAAGAGAGTGAGTGTTGGGAAACACTTGTATGAACCCTTTCTTTGGAGCGATCTTGTGAGATTATTCTCTTGAGGTATTTTGGATTAATTAGAGTATTTACTCTAATTTTGTACTCTCTTTTGTACTCTTGTTGGTATAGTAAATTTGCTCATCTCCGCTTGTGGACGCAGGTCACCTTGACCGAACCATGTTAAATTTGTGTTTTCTTTATCTTCTTTAATTACCGTTATTATCAACTTGTATTGTCTTTGTTATTATCACTATAACGTTATTTGGCTAAATTACGCACTACCCGATTTCTGGATCCTAACAACTTCCTTCTTATTCATGTATACTTAGTCCAAGACTGACTAAAGTTAATAAAGCCTAGCCGGAACCTTCTATGTTTACATAAGGTTGTTTTAGTAATCTGGTGAAATAGGGCGAATCCTAAATTGGAAATTCTTGGCATTTCACTTTGCTAAATGTACTCCGGTGTTTTACCTTCAAGTGAATGTTTTATTTTCTTTTTCCTTACCTAGATGTTTGTTGTACTACAAATTACAGTTACGAATTAATAGTAGTCTTTATTCTTCAGCACCTATCTCATGCCAATTATTCACTCATGTCAAGTATCCTCTTCCACATAAAGTAACCAAGGACTTGTAAAAAATAGAACCTGAGACGGCCTCAACATGATAAATCTACCACTAGACTCGAACATCCAACCAAGTGTGATGCGTGAAAGTATGGTTCGGAAAGCCGAGAAAATGACAAAAATGGCAACTTATGTTTTTGGGGTAGGTTTGAAATAATTCCTTAAATACGACCGAGCATTTTGGTCCTTTAATTTTGTGATCATTTTTGTTTCCTTTAAATATTGAGAAAATGATCAAATATATTCTTTTATTTTGGTATATTGTTCACATCTATCCTCCTTTATATTATTTACCTTTACTGTTAGCCAAAATTTTTAAAAATACCCTTCACCTAACGGAAAACCATCAAATCAAAAAAATTATTTTAAGATAAAATATATTAACCCACAACCCGTTAAACCTATCATATAAAAATATGGAATCTGGATGTCTGAGATGTCGTAAACACATGTTATTCATTTTAGAGAGAGCGAGAATGATGGTAGCGGTATGATTAGTAAAAACTTATATTTTGGTTCTTAGTTGTTTATGGTGGCATTAGAATGTCGTGTTATCACTTTCGGTTGTATTTTTGTGTGGTTATAATATCGCATCCCTTTGTCTAATGTAATGCACACTTGATAGTTGGGTTGTATGTTGGTAACAATTGATATATACGCTAACAATGCCTGTGTTTGGTTGATACATGGAGTTAGTGTACTTATGTTGTTAAGTTACTTTCCAACTTGTTGGTGTACTTTCTTTTATTCTTGATGAATTCCTTAGACTGTAGCTTGATATAAATTGAATCTCCTCTAATTATTTTATAATTTTTGTTCATTATAAGTTCAGTTATTACTAAGAACTATGAGTATCACATCCCATAGCTTGGAATCTAACTTTGGTTCTTAAGGTGTGATTTGACGATAATTACTCGTAGCTCAAATGCTTAAAGTAGAATACGAAAATCATGATGCGTAAATACTCATCAACAAAGGCTCACTATTGGAGGAAGAAATACCTCGGTAGCTACCTTAAGACTTCAGAACTGTCAACCTAATAAGATAATATAAACATTCAAGTCATGGTGGAAGGAAATCATGGTGAATATCCGGAACAATTCGACATGATGAAAAAAATAAAAGAGAAAAGCTAGAATAAAATAAACATATAATAAGGATACTAAAAGAATTGCGACTAAATATATAAATAAATATATGATTTTCGGTATTTTTTGTGCCTTTCACTTCTTCAATTCAACAAGTGATTACAAAGGAGATGATTAATCTTTGAGGAAAAAGTATAGTAAATAAAAGGGGTTTAATGGGTTATTAATGGGTTTAAAAAAATAAGTCTTTTTTTAATTTGGTGGCTTTTCGTTAGGTGGAGGGTATTTTTAAAAAGTTTGACTATCGGTAAAGGTAGATGTGGCCCAATATTATAACAGAGGGTAGATATGAATAATATACCAAAATAGAAGGATATATTTGACCATTTTTCCTTAAATATTTAAAAACCTATGGTTGTTAGGTTAAACGGAACTACGAAAAAAAAATTTAAACATAATAAAAGTCCGATATATCAAAAATTGTAACACAAAAAATTACATTAGACATCAGAATAGACAAAAAAAGATATAGAAAATTAGCTGCACACACTGAAAATAGATCCAAAATACCAAAAATTGCAAAAGACTATACCTCCAAATGTGAATTCTCATTAAATATTACTTTTTAAAGTTTCCGTTAAGTCAAATAACTAGAATTTGTAATATATTGGATAGAGACCATAAGTGATCACTTTCGGCGAATTTAGAAGTATCAAAAATTGCTAAGGGTATATTTAAAAGGGTCTATTTTAAACATATCTAAACATAAGGGACCATTTTTGTCGTTTGGTAAAGCCTTTCTCCAGCTGAACTAAAAATGATACTCTAGTGAACAGTAAACACCCTCAGAGCCTCGGCGGCTCAAACCACACTTCCCAACTCCTCCTGCTCCAGCCGAAACAATGCTGGGTTCCAAGACTTTGATATTCAAGAAGCAAAAACGAAAGAGAAAAAATGGCAAGAGCAAAAAATCAAAGAAAATTTATGTTTCCACAAAAGAAGAAAAGATTACCAAATCATACCAAATAACACCAAAACAAGAAGTTGAAGAAGAAGAAAATGAGGGTTTCAGCTTGAAAGCCTCAGCACAATCAGATTCCTTTGGAGTTCAGCCGCTTGGGAATCTTTATTTCAACCCATCATCTCATAATTCAAGAAACACTGGCCTAGGTAATCTCAAGACTTTAACTGATGAGCTTGTTCTTGATATTTTAGGCCTTTTAGAAGGTACCCATTTAGGTATTTTGTCAAATGTAAGCAAAGGTTTCTATATTTTTTGTAACCATGAACCCCTTTGGAGGAATCTTGTATTAGAGACTTGTAAAGGTGGGTTCTTTTTTAAGGGTTCTTGGAAGTCTACTTTTTTTACTGCATATAAGCAGCCTTCATTTCCAGTTTTGAGTTCTAGTTTGAAAGTTAGAGACTTCTATTCTGATTACTTGTTTCAGAGTTGGTTATGTGCTAATCTTGAAATGAAACCTGAATGGTTAGAAAAGGATAATATTGTAAGGAGGAGAGGAATCTCTGTTGGTGAGTTTGTTATGAATTTTGAGGAACCGAATAAGCCAGTTTTGTTAGAAGGGTGCTTGGAAAGTTGGCCTGCATTTGAGAAATGGAATAGGGATTATTTGGTTGAGGAGTGTGGAGATGTGAAATTTTCAGTTGGGCCGGTGGAAATGAAACTTGAGGACTATTTTAGCTACTCTGATCAAGCGAGGGAAGAAAGGCCATTGTATTTGTTTGATCCAAAGTTTGCGGAGAAAGTTCCTCAGTTAGGAAAGGATTATGATGTCCCTATGTACTTCAATGAGGATTTGTTTAGTGTATTGGGTAATGAGAGGCCAGATTATAGATGGATTATTATTGGACCTGCAGGGTCCGGCTCGTCGTTCCACATTGATCCGAATTCTACCTCTGCTTGGAATGCGGTAATCAAAGGATCTAAGAAATGGGTGTTGTTTCCCCCTGATGTGGTGCCACCCGGGGTTCATCCGAGCCCTGACGGTGCAGAAGTAGCAAGTCCCGTTTCGATAATAGAATGGTTCATGAACTTTTATAATGCAACCAAGAATTGGAAAAAGAGACCTATTGAGTGTGTCTGCAAGGCCGGGGAAGTAATCTTTGTACCTAATGGATGGTGGCATTTGGTCATCAATTTAGAGGATTCGATTGCCATTACCCAGAACTTTGTTAGCAGGTATGCTTCTTTAATCTCTTATATATCCGGCACTTGATATTGTTTTCATGCTTGATGAGAAATTACCATTACCAGTTTCCTTAATGGCATGCAATGTTTCTGTTTTATAAGGAGATGACACCAGTGGTAAATAAATGCAAAAGTACACAATTGATTAAATAGCAGTAACTCCATATCACATATATTTTCAGGTTAATGTTCTATGTTCTGGTCATTCACTCGAGTCATTGTTCTACATAATCTTCATGTAAATAAAACTATCGTTTGAGAGGAAAGGTTTATAGTGCTTTTATATCGTGCGGGGAGGGGGTTTGTTGGAGATTGTAACATGAAATTCTTTCTTGCGTGAACTTTACTTTGAGTAGTACTTTTTCTTTTATGAGCTCACTCTCTTGTCAAGCTTTAGAAAGTGATCAAGAAAGAAAAACCCGGTTAAGATGGACTTTACTCTTAGCAACTCTTATGTTCGAAGCAAGATGTTCTCTAATTAGACCACGAATTACAAATGTCTGGACAAGTTCTATTGCTATTTCACGAGGCAATCCACATCTATGTAATGAAAGTGAAGGACCCACTACAATGACAGAAGTCCTGAATAATCGATTTCTTTGTTGAGATTGAAATCAAGTTAAAAGGTAAGGTAAATGCATGCAGGCCAAGTCAAGAAAAGGACTTCCTTACTTTTCATTCAAGATCGACTAAATGATAGTGTGGTTGACATGGTAAAAGATCAAACCAGCCACACTTTTCTGGACCCTTTTGTTTTGGGAAAGAATAGTGGGTAGGGCTTATCTTTCCCCCAGACTATCAGAAAGTCTTTTCCATCGGACGACTCATAAGAGGTGAGAAGGGCCCTTACTCCGTCCCACACAGTGTATAACTATCGGCCCTACCAGGCAACGTCGTTGGTTTTGCAGCGTTGATTATGTGGTTTTTGTTGTGCTATGGATAAGACGATAACTTCCCTAGATATGTTGAAGTAGTATTAGTTGAGTGCACTTAGCTCGAACTTGGCGCAAGAGAGTTTTTCAGGACATCTCTCTCCCTTCCGGTGTGTCTGTTTAGGATCTCCAGCGAGTTTGGAGAGGATAACTTGTTTCAGAACTCACCCGGCCAATATTAAGTTTCCCTTGCTCTGGCCAATATGTATTTTTACTATGGATATTTACTAGCTGTTATCTCGTCTTGCAGGAGGAATTTACTGAATGTTTTGGAATTTCTAAAAAAGCCAAATGCTTGCACTCTTGTGTCTGGAACAAGTGACAGAGTCAATTTGCACGACAAATTTAAGAATGCCATTGAAGCATATCTTCCTGGTACTATTGATGAGTTGACTCTGAAAGACGAGGAGAAAAAAGCCGAGCAAAAGAAACCTTCCTTCTGGGAGTCAGTCACTGATTCAAAAGCAGGAGCTTTCAAATTTTCTTTTTGATGAAAGGCCAGTGATGAGATCTTCACCAATTAGTTCTCGCGCAGTGGACTTTTACCAATCTTCTGCGCAAACAAATGAAGCTGCATGATCAAAATTCATTCATTCTTTCCATGACAAGAGGGATTACTAGGGCAGCTATTGACATTTTAATCATTGATTTTGTACTTCACAAGAGGGATCAATACTCTAGTTACTTATTAGGAAAAAGAAAAAAAAAAAAGATCAACAGAAGTCCAGACAATTTTTGGCATGAGTTATTCATATTTCACTGCTGTAATCTCTGTTCCATTTGCTGTATCGACAACCTTGGGCCTATAAATGAATTCCTATTAGAATGGGCTGCTTCCATTAATAGCAAAGTAAAGTAGCTTGGAATCAAACTGCTATGTAGCTAGCAGGCTACTTTAAATTATTTTTTTAATTTTGTTTTGTTATTTGACTACCAATCCCATGTTGTACCTATCCTAGAATATCAAAAGGTAAAATAAAAATAATATACCAAAATAATAAAAAATTGAAAAGTTTGTCTCTTATTGCTTTTAGTTGGTGAATCCCATATGTTAGATAACATAAGTAACAAATACTCCTAAATTAACAGAACGTCGATTGACACATCTCGAATGTAAATGTGAAACAAACTTAATAGTACTAAAATTTGGACCTTTTTCTTTTCTCCAAATATTTCATTAATACTTTAGTTGACTGATTCAAATGGCACAGTTTGTCTAACACCAAGTAAAAAGCATTATTACACAAATCTACTGATTCAAATGGCACAGTAAATCCATGGCACTATTTATAATGCTCATTATCTCTGTTACAAATTTTTTTATTGAATCTATAGACTATGAGACTCGAGAGCCATATTGTGGAATGGAAATAACAATCCGAAAGGAGTAGAGCATTTTAGCAACGTCTCACACAAATGATAACTAATACTCCATTTTTACAAGCATTTAATTGACGGAAAAGCAAAACTAAAAATATCACAAAGTAGCAATTCAGATGAAAAATATAACTTGGTTCTGTAAACTCTACACTAGAAATCTTAATAGAAAAAGGTCTTGATAAATTAACATATGCTACAGTTTGTATGGTAGACTATACTGTGTTTCAAGTTATATTGCCTATGCTCCTTTTATTCAAGAAACAGAGGGGGTCTGGTTTTGTGCCGTTCACTAGTCCCACACAGGAAGAAGTTCAAAAGTAGACAACGGAGTGATGCTATAAAAAGAAATGCCCTTCACGTTGCTAAAACATACCTTTCTCGGCCTTTTGGCTAAGATCAAGTGGTTCTTATCAGTTTAATATCTGATATGTGAACCATTGGTTCATACGATATTAACTCAATTTTTTAAGGGGGAAGACTTGTCAAGATAGCTTGCTATCTGGGTCTTTGCACGTCGCCTAGGCTTTGCACTACAGCCAAGGCCTGGCGCACCCCACCAAATCTAGTTTAACATTTTCGGGCTTTTTGGCCCAGTATCATAGTGAGCTATTTTTTGAACAGAACAATCTGTGTTGGGCGTAGTGGCCCAGTATTATTATGAACCACTTTTTTAACGGTACAATTTGTTGCTGGCCTTGTGACCCAATATTATAGTGAACTATTTTATTTACTTCTTTTGGTATTATTTTACTTTTGCCACACGAAAATATGAATTTTTAGAGAAAAAAGACATACTTATTAAATTAATATTAATTAATTATTACTTTGACATACTGGAATATATAGATAAAGTAAATTTTAAAAAAATAAAATTAATTCTTTTTTTATTATATAAATAAACATTAATTTTGGACCAAAATAAAAAGGTAAAATGATCATTTATTATGGACCGAAGGGAGTATTATATTCCCTTTGCCACCAAAAACTTAAAAAAGAACGATATCAACATTAATCCTGGAATCAAACTTCCAAAAGTCAAATTACCAAATTATTTAGTTTTCTGTGGTCTTTGTTGATGCAATTGATGATTAAATTGTTAGATATGTGGTCCAAGCATTATGAGTGTATGAGTTCATATAATATAACCGTAATTATCACTTGTAAATTAATATGTTGGTGCATACACAGGCATTGTAATAAAAGGCATACCAATTAATCCCATTAGCCATTTTCTAGCATTTGGAATGAGAAAAAGAATAATTCAACACGTGATAAAAAGCAAGGACACTTAAATCAGAATATCTTAAAGTTGTTTTAAGTTTTAACATAGAATAGAATCATACATGAAGAAGAGTTCAATAACAATAGGTCGAAGTAAGTTTTTAACCTCAAATTTTGTATTTTTTGTAACATATATTTCGGGAAAAATAGAAGTTCACTCCAAAAATGAAGATACCTGTCTTTTCTTAATTAAGAAAAGGGCTAAGATTCGTACGAGAGTCGTGGGAAGGAAATACCAACGCTTTAGCTAAACAAAAAGTAATGTCCCCTCGCTAGAATCAAGATAATCCAAAGTAGATGCAAGAGCAACCAGGAGTCTTTTTTTCTCTTACTAAGCCTTTCCTTGGGCGATCTTAGGGGTGGTAAACTGGCCAGTCGGGTCGGATATGTGGCGGATCGAAAACGGATAAATTATTCAATCAGACTTATATTTAATGCGGATAAAAAACGGTTAACCAACGGATAATATGGGTAACCATATTATCCATGGCTTCATAAATATGATCTGGGAGAATTTCTAGTCTCTCAAATTTGAGGAATTCTCAATTTGAGGTTTTACAAATGTAAAAGTTAAACCTATTAGTTATCCATTGGTTATCCATTTTTTAAATGGATAATATGGTTCTTATTCATATTTGACCCGTTTTAAAATAACTCATTATCCAACCCATTTTTTAATGAATGATATGGGTGATTAACTGTTTTCTTTTAACCATTTTATTACCCCTAGGCGATCTCTTTAGAAATTTATTTACTACATTCACAATTAAACGTTTGAATGTATTTAGTATCTAATACCTTTGAGTTAAATATTATTATGAAGCTTGTATCTTAAAAATGATAGCATTCACATCCTAAGAATTATTTTTAACTTTCACGTTGTAAAATATATAGATATAAATAGTGGAGGAGCTAAAATTTTTATTAGGGGCTCAAAATATAAAAAAATAAATTGTGTAATTTTTTAACTAAGAAGTATCGGTTGACATTCCTTGGATCTTGAATCTTGAGTACATGTGACTCCGCCACTAAATATTAGACCGTACCTACTATAGTGTCATGAGTTTGAATTTACTCTAACATCATATTTATCATTAAATTCACCATAACCAATACCCTGTTTGGATTCAAAATGACTTATCCATCGTTTAGTTTCAACTTGCATCTTCTTATAAATAAACTCGTATAAGTTATGTGGGAATTATGTATTATTTTATTTGGTATAAAAAGTAAAATATATTAGACTATTGAAAGACAAAAATGCTTTTAAAGTAAGTACTTCTTATTTAATAATAATAATAATAATAATAATTTCTTCATTATTAATCAAGTCATAATAATTCTTTCATTATACATCATCACATAATAATCATATTATTTATTACTGCATAAAGAATCCTTACTGCATAATAACTTGTTTCCAACTAAAAGATCCCTTATATTGTCTTTCTTATTCTATTTTTAATTGTGTGAAAATGAAAAATAAAAAACCTTTACGTGGAGGTAGGTTGAACATGCTAATTCATGCATGACAAAACACTTCTCCAATCATCAACAGAATTAACGAACTGATCATCAATATTATTCCGATTGCCAAAACTATCCATCCGATCCATTTCATCTTTCTATCCTCACCATTTCCAACAATTTCCCCTCATTTAAATTCTCCTCAATTTCTTCCAAATCCCTAAGATATTATTTTCATTTGCCAGCTTCGATATTTGAGACATCTGTTGTTCAATTCTTAAATTTTCAGAAAATTCAGATTTTTGCTACGCTTTTTGTGTCGAGTGATTTAACATAAGAGTAGTTCGGTTGATTTTGATTTTAGGGGAGTATTTAATTTTTGGGATAAACAATTTAGGGCTTCATTAAGGGTTCTGTTGAATTTTGATGAATCAGCAATGGCATGTTTAGATGGCACTGGAATTTGGAAAAAGTCGAGATTTTGATTTGAGCTAGCAGTATTTGTTTTGGTAATTTTTTCTTATTTTTAGATGGGGAACAATTGTGTAGGACCCAAATTGGCTAACAATGGGTTCTTACAATCTGTTACTGCAGCCGTGTGGAAAACTAATCAATCAGAAAATTTACCACTCCCAAATGAAGGGGAAAAAAGCAAAGAGAATTCAGTTGATTCATCAAATATAAATGATGCAAAAGGTTCTGATAATAACAAATCTTGTATTCAAAGTAATCCACCTCCACACCTTATGATAAATGGAGATAATACACAAACGAGTGTTAAAGAGGAGGTTAGGAATAATAACAAGAATGTAGATGCTAATGAGAATGTTACTAATAAGCCCGTGGAGGGCGTGAAACAGAACAAGCCTGGTCATGTTAAGAGAGTGTCGAGTCTGGGGCTTCAGATTGAATCTGTTTTAGGACGAAAAACGGGTAATTTGAAGGAAATTTATAGTTTAGGGAGGAAGTTAGGACAAGGGCAATTTGGGACGACGTTTTTATGTGTAGAGAAGTCGAGTGGGAAGGAATTTGCATGTAAGTCCATAGCTAAAAGGAGGTTGAATACTGAGGAGGATGTGGAGGATGTAAGGAGGGAGATTCGGATAATGCATCACTTGGCAGGACAACCTAGTGTTGTACAAATTGTGGGGGCTTACGAGGATGCTGTTGCGGTTCATGTTGTTATGGAGCTTTGTGTAGGTGGAGAGCTTTTCGATAGGATTATACAGAGGGGACATTATTCAGAGAAGAAAGCAGCTGAACTTGCAAGGGTAATAGTAGGTGTTGTAGAAGCATGCCATTCCTTGGGTGTTATGCATAGGGACCTCAAACCTGAGAACTTTCTTTTTGTCGATCAGCAAGAGGAATCGCCACTGAAGACAATTGACTTTGGGTTATCAGTGTTCTTCAGGCCAGGTATTCTCTTGACAACACAATTTCTTCAGTACTGGCATTAATATCACCCCCACGTCGATTATTTATCTGGAACTCACTAGAGATCATATAACCTAGTTTGTTTCAATTAAAGGTCTCTGCCAAGGAAATGCTTTCTTTCATCCAAATATCTGCAAAAGGTGTTCTATTATTTAATGCTTGCTTTAAGATAACTTTCTGCTGCCAGTACTGTTTTATGCCCTTGGCTTTTCCTCTAATGTATGAATCTATGATTGCTTTACGACCTGTAAGCAGAAAGCCATTGACTTGTTACATCATACGTGAGTCTTGGTTACATTTAGGCTTAAGGCTCTCTAATATTAAACACTTATTACCATACTTGATAGGTGCTCCATCCATGTGTCCTGCATAGCTGTGATAATTGCTTCTGGAAGAAATTTAGAGATCAACCTTAGAAATTACTATACTTTGTTCATTACGGGAAAGTAACTCCCCCATGGATCTTGTGAAAGGGAAAATAATTCTGGGAAAAATTCTTGTTGAAATTGGTACTAACAACGTGCAAGGAAGGTCCTTATATTGGAGCTTTGAGTCATAATAAAAGTGTTACTGAAAAATTTCATGCCAGACCGCCCCTGGTAATTGCACAGTAGAAACAGTGATCTCACAGCACACATGGAAAAAAACCTATCCTCAATCAATGGGAAGAGAAATTGTGACTTGAATATCCAGGAAATCATTGACGTAGTTCGGATTGGCGACTGAAGAGTTTCGCTAGAGAAGTTGTTCAATGAATGGCTGAATAGTGGCCCGAAGGATGGTCAGAATAGGGTGGTACTGCCAGATGGTCACGGGAAAAGACACGATGCTACCGGAAAGACCACTGTAAAGAGGCACGGTTTCACGGAATGATTACATAGAAAAGTTATTGTTGAGAGGATGACTAGATTGTGGGTGGAATGCTGGTCAGAATAGGTATCGTGTTGCCAGAATATTAACCAAATGAGGCATGGTGCTGTTGAAACAATTGCTAGAAGATGTATAGTACTACAGGAACGATTATCTGAAAGAGGACTAGTACTACCAGAACAGTCATCAGAAAGAGGTAAGAATGGTATAACTATGAAAAGAAAGAAAACCTTACTGTTAAAAGAAGGAAAACCTTTGACGAGATTGATGGCATGATTCTGGTTATTAGTAGGAATACACCGCCCCAACTTGAGTTTTGGGATTGAGGCATAATTGTTTCTTGCTGTAGTAGGCACTACTTAAGTCTCGACCAAAATTGTATAGACTTTAGTACCATGTGAACGAGAAAGAAGAGGCAAAAAACACTTTCTGAAGTTGGTTATTAACTACATATAGGAGGTTCGTGTCGTAGGAGTTTTCAGTTCCACGATATGAGGAAAGTTCTCTAATTTCTTGGGAGTACTAATTATTATGAAATAATTATTAAGAATAATCTGAAGACGATCATAAAATAAACAATATTATTAATGATTCTTGACTTTCAACCATAACATAATCAATAAAATATTCTTACGATATTCTTAATGATTCTTTTTAACTCTTGGCTAATATAATCCTGATATAATAATAACAAAGAGCATGTATGTACTTACAAAGACATCTTTGAAGTAGTGAAGACGTCTAAGTAGGAGAAAATGGAATTGCTCTTTGTTTGCATCTACTTGCTTGATCTTTGGCATGTTAGTGGGCTTTCTATCTTGTTTCATAACTTAAAAAGTCTTAGGATCTCTACTTGACATTGCCTTTTCTTAGAGCGAAGTTACACGACAATATGACCTGCGCTATTTCATACCTATGTTCACATTGAGCTTATTAAGGAAGAGTGTTTACTGTTCATATAATAGGCTATTATTATTAATTTCATTTCAATCTATCTTTTTAGTTTTACTTAGTTATTTCAGATAAAATGAAATTATAAGAGTCAGTTGCTGTTCTTCTGGTTTCCTCTTGCTTTTATGGGCTGTATTCTTTCACCTAATCAAGAATACAAACATGGTGCACCCAGGTGAAACCTTCGGTGATGTTGTTGGAAGTCCTTACTATGTGGCGCCAGAAGTGTTGCGGAAGCATTATGGTCAAGAATGTGATATTTGGAGTGCAGGAGTCATTATTTATATACTGCTTAGTGGTGTTCCTCCATTTTGGGATGGTAAGTTTGTTTGACTTTTTTCATTTGCAATTTGTCCTATAATCCTTGAAGCAACATGAAGACCATGCGGCTTATGAATTTTGATGTTTTGCACCAGAGACGGAACAAGGAATATTTGAACAGGTTTTAAAAGGGGAACTTGACTTTGTATCAGAACCTTGGCCTGCTATATCAGAAAGTGCAAAAGATCTAGTCAGAAAAATGCTTGTGAGAGATCCCAAAAAGCGGTTGACAGCCCATGAAGTTCTTTGTAAGATGCAGCATTCACCAGTCTGATCCTTTATGCTCTTCTAGGTGTTATGTATGTTTTCAGTATATAATGATGCTTCTCGTCCTTTCTCCTCTGCATCATATGGTCTTGTCCTCTGGATCAATTGCTTGCTAAGATAGATTATCAACTGTCTTGATATGCTTCTAAAGTCATTCTTATTAGACAAGAGTGGGTTGCTCAAGTGGTGAGCACCCCTCACTTCCAACTAGGGGCGTCAATGGATATTTGAAAACTGACTAAATTGAAGGAACCGTACCGTACCGACCTGATTTTCAGGTTTCTTTTAATAAAACTGTAGATTTTAATGTAAATGTATAACTATACCAATAATTAGGGTAGATTTTTTATTTTATGAAAAATAAACCGAAAAAAATACCGAACCGTACCGAATAAATTTACATGTGAAAAATATTTTTTATATATTAAATTTAAAAATAATAAAGCATTAAATTTTTTCTTGGGCAGTGGAATTATGAAAATGGTTACAAGCCAACAAGTAATTAAACTCAAAATACTAATTTTCAAACCTATTATGCTACTCCTATTAAAATTAAATTATTTACAGCATATTCACTAGCAAGACATAAGGTATTCTATTGCTTATGAGTAGCAAACTACAATGTATTGAATATGTTTCCTTTCGTATGATTCGGATTTATCGTTTTGAATAATTAATTTTCTATAGACTTTATTCTTGAGTCCCAGTTTGGTTTATATCTTTCCACTCGTGTGATTTATATTTTTTAGTATTTGCTTAGTTTCTTTTACACTACTATAGAATAGTTGATGGATCTATACTCTTGTCATCTTTCATGTTTTCTTAATTCATCACCCTTTAAACAGTAAAAATGTCTAGAGAGTTTTTATTAAGTTCTATTAAAATACGTAGTTTATTGCATTCTACTTCTACTATTAATTTTTATATGGTATTAAAAAAATAACCGAAAATTAACCGAATTGTACCGATATCGAAGATAAACCGACTTGATTGAGACGGTTTCAAAAAGTCTAATTTTGGTTATACATAATAGAATAGTCGAAAAATTGGTATGGTACAAATTTTATAAAATAACCGGCTGAACCGAACCATTGACACCCCTACTTCCAACCAATAGGTTGTGAGTTCGAGTCACCCCAAGAGCAAGGTGGGGAGCTCTTGGAGGGATTAAAAAAAAAGTCATTCTTATTATACAACTTAAAATTCTTCTGTACTTTTGTTAGAAAAATATTCTTATTTCTGTTGTTGAAAAGTCTCGGTTTTACTACGATTTCTAATGTTATTCAAAGAAAGATGGAAGTTCACTTAGTTTTGATGAGAGTAACTGGAAATGCCCAAAAAGTTTAGTTCATGGAACTGGTAGCACTCAGTGCCGACAAATAGCTTTTCCTGATTGCAGCATCTGCTATATTAAGGAACCAGATATATTTAAGTTCTTGCATTTTCTTTCTGGATATACATCCGCTCATGTGCATGCTATATGTGTAATAGAGGATATGTAAACATCAAAGTTTTCTTCTACCTCTTGAAATCAGATAACATAAGAAAAAAAATTGAATTAAATCAGTGGTATATCTCAAACTCAGGTTTTGTGCAGCTTAGTGTTTATAGATTTGGAGTTTAGCCAAGTTGTTGGCTGGTTGAGACTTCAGACACACGTAATCAGAGGACCTATATTCCTAAGACTAATAGCTTCTTGCTAAGATTTCTTGCTTTGCCTTTTGGTCTTTCTATTATATATTAAAAAAAGTTCAGTATGAAGATGATTTCAGATCTTCTACATGCGCTTCTTTGAGTGATAGATTAACAGAGACGAATACATAGGGGAGAGGTGAGGGAAGAAGGAGTTGTAAATTGGTATAAACCTGACACTTATTCTTAAAAGATTGGTTAGAAGGACATCATCATGTTTGCCTGTTTATTTGCTTAACAAGCACATTAAAATGCTCTTTTACATGAATGACACATATATATGTATTATCCATGTCAGGTCATCCATGGGTGCGTGTTGGTGGGGTTGCTCCAGATAAGCCTCTTGATTGTGCTGTTCTAAGTCGTCTCAATCAGTTTTCTGCAATGAACAAATTAAAGAAAATAGCAGTCAGAGTAAGTTATTCTAATTATTCAGACCCATCATCGCAGAGTTTACCTGAGTAATGGCATTCATTGCATTTATGCAGAAAGAAAGGGGTGACAATCCTTTCAAGAAATAAAATGCCATGGCTATCTAATTAGTATTTTTTCCATTTTCTTTCCTAATCAGCATGTATTTGGTTGTATTTCCTATATATATATATAGCTGTGCCACGCTTATGCATATTTCTAGCAAATTTTTAAATCAGGAACATGACAAAGGACATTGAAACATATCAGGGTATCAAGTAATACTGGTTTTTAGTTGTTACGCTTGAGCAATCTCTGTTTGCTTTTTAGGTGATTGCTGAAAGTCTGTCTGAAGAGGAAATCGCAGGACTGAAGGAAATGTTCAAAATGATAGACACAGATAACAGTGGAAACATTACGCTAGAAGAACTGAAAAAAGGTTTGGAAAGAGTGGGTGCCGATCTGAAGGATTCAGAAATAGTTAGCTTAATGCAAGCGGTGAGTGATACTTTTTATTATGTCCTAGAGCATGCTTATGTACATCGTAGACAGATTTAAATAGCATTGCAACATGTTGGCATATCAGATCTTCTTAAAAATAAACTGTCAAAAAAGATCCTTGCTAAACAACCTTTCTGTGTGGAAAATTCAGGCAGATATTGATAATAGTGGTACCATTGACTATGGCGAGTTTATAGCTGCTATGCTCCATTTAAACAAAATTCAGAAGGAAGATCACATGTATGCAGCTTTTTCATATTTTGATGAAGATGGTAGTGGATATATCACACAGGATGAGCTCCAAAAGGCTTGTGATAAGTTTGGTTTGAGCGATATCCCCATTGAAGAGCTTATGCGTGAAGTTGATCAAGATAATGTAAACCCCATTGTTCTCATCTTCAGAGTTCTATTTCTAATATATTGCATGGTTAAACTTAGGAACATAGATAAGATCATGACATTTATGAATTAGGTAAGAAGAAAGCTCATACCAATTAGTTCTCTATCTATTTTTCTTTTTCAGGATGGACGCATTGATTACAGTGAATTTGTGGCAATGATGCAAGACACTGGTTTTGGTGAGAAGAGAAGCAAAAGAGTGTAAGCAATGGCATCCCATAGGCCTTAAAGCATGGTAAACTTGATGTCAGTGATTACACATAAACTGCTTCTGTATATCATCCACGAAAGTATGTGAAAGAGAAACTTCGATTTCATTATGCCGTAAAGATTAGTCAAGCACACAAGTGTGTGAAACAAAAACTTGGATTGCATTATGCTGTAAAGATTAGTCAGGCATCACAGATGAAAGGGCAACTTTGTGATCCTTCTTAGCATTCCTTTTTGTATTTTTTACTTGTTCGTTCCTTTCTGTTGACGGAACCAATGTTCATAATATCACCCCTTTTAGATTTATGCTTGCTCATCCAGTTAATCACCTTCTTAGTGTGGATTCAGCAGAAACAGTTCAGACAGTTTATACTCGATGTTCCACTGAACATCTAGCCTGGCTACTTTGGTTCAATATGTATCTTCAACAGAAGCTGTGGTACTGCTACTTGCTCACAAGGATTTTCTTTCCTCTACATGCAGCCATTTATAGGTCCTCTTTTGCCCACCTAAAATGATTTCGGGCAATAGCTTAGCGTTCAGTAATATGAATTATTCATTTCTGTGGAGGTTAACTTTTGTTGCCAGTTAAAATTGGTCTGATGATGAGTAGTAGCTGGTCTCTTTTTAGATTCTGATTAGTTGGATTAGGTTCTGAACTGTATATATCTAAGTCAGAAATAACATACCCTGTTTTAATTTCAGTTTTCCTCTATGTAGCTAAAAACACACATATAACGCGCATTCAATACCATTTCTTGTGAGTACCTCATTTTAGGGATCTTCTTGAGATTTGTAGACTTGATTGCTAGGTAACTTGCAGTCATGGTGATTTAATGTTCCTTTTGGAGGATTAATTTTTTGATAATGGACCAGAATAGATGCCAAGTGGACTGAAGGGTGTATTCTTGTGTACCTCAGTAGTTGAGTAGTGTAGCTACATTTCATAATTGATTGTCATAGACGAATAACATTTGCATCAATGTGATATACAACATATACTTGGGAATTTTCTTTTGTTCCATAACTATGGATCTGATGTTACCAGAATGTTATAGCAAATGATCCACAGTAGACATTGAATAGATTGCAAAATCAAAACAGCTTTCAATATCTTATGACCTGAATTGGATCTCATTTCCAGTTCATTTACATAAGAAGATAAGAGGTAATAACCTATTGAAGTAAAAAAAATTGGCACTAACCAATGCACTGCCCGACAAAATAAACCTGTGCCTTATATGAAGATGTTTCTGCCTTCTGGCAGAAGCCAATCACTTGGCTGCCAAAGTATTATCATATGCTTTTGTTCTCTTTTTTTTTTTTTAAGTTGAGAATTTCGTCGTATGTTTTTTTTAGCTTAAGGAATAACGAGTAGATATCACGCTAGTGTCCTTAAAAAACCGAGTAGTCCAAGAAGACCCCTGTCCAGCACATCTGATTTTTTCTCATATCCTGTGACAGAAAAAAGAGGATATCAAAATCAGACTTCACGGAAATATGGATATAAACTAAATATAAGATATATAAATTCCATATTGTTGAGCATATTATTTTGGATTATAGGATATCAAACTAAACTTTTCATCTATAACCAAAGTAATAAGACCACTTATTGCCGATTGGCACATATTAAGTCGATACATCCCTAGCGGGAACCTTTTGAAGGCCACAGAGTAAATTATAGTAGAGCTAGTGATATGTATAATAAAGATATCGCGACAAAAGCAACCGGGACTTTCAAGTTCTGAAAATTGAATATCTTGTCAAACCATGTTTACCTAAGTCAGCAGCAACTCGGTGAGCACACATTACTCCTGAAAAGGCTACAGCTATAACACCTTGTCCAGGAAAGCAACTATCCCCAACACAATATAGACCATCTATAGCCTGAAAGCTCATAAACCATACAGAACAGTTTATTCTGTGCGCTTTTGTGTAACAGTAGAACAGCAAAGCAATTACACACTGAAAGAATGATAAACTTACAGTTGTATTGAAAGGCATTCCTAGTAATCCCTTCGGAGTTCCACGCGGCATTGGTCCATAGGTACCACTATCACGAGCAAGGTATCGTCTATGTGTCTTTGGTGTTCCCACCTACAGGACTCCAATCATAAATATAAATGGATGAAGCCCCAAGGCGCGAACTATTTTAGCAAGCATAAGAAGCGTGTAGATTTGGTACTGAAGAAAGCTAATTATTGCTCATTATGACCAACTATTAAGTTCATAAAATCATGACTTCACCTCCTTAAAGACAATAGATGACATAAGCCCTGGGAAGAGTGTTTTTTCAAGTCTGCTTATAATTCTTTCAGCAACAAGCTCTTTCTTTGCTTCATAGTCTTTAAGAGAGAGTCCCTAGTAAGGAAAAACACCCCTGCTTTAGTTTCCAGTAAAAAGAAAAAGGATGGCATAGATACACTAGAGGTTACTTTCGACACTTGAGGCATATACTAATTTTACCTCCCAATCTTCAATGCTCGATGTGGTAAAAATGTGAAGAATATGGTGTCCTTCTGGGGCCAATGATGAATCAAGAACTGTAGGAATGCTCAAGAATATACTTCCATATGGATTCTCCAAATTTGTCCAATTATCCTGTAAAATCAAGGGATTATAAAGTGAGCCTTAAACAAGAAAAGATAAATAGCAAACCCGTTGAACTGCCAATAGTACCTCAAGGGTAAAATGGTGGCAATCAGTGTCTGGTGGGAGAACATCTGCTTTAACCCCCATGTGAATAGAAAGAAAAGAAGGTGCTTTTACATAAGCTTTCTGGAAAGCTTCTTCTTCTTTTGGCAGATTCTCGGCTTTTAAAAGCTTTTCTACAATGTACGACACTTGACATGAGAAGACAAGATCTGGAGAGAATCGAATGAGTGCAAGAAAACTGCAGTACTGGCTCTAAGACAAAAGAATCTTAAGAAAACATATAAATTATGCTGGCTTCTTGGAAAACTAACCAAAAGTATCCCATCTGGTGGCATTTGATACAATGGTTTTAGCATAAAACTTCCTTCCATCGGAAAGTTTCACTCCCACCTAAAAGAAAAAGAAAGAGTTTGAGAAAATGGCCTAGCATGCACATTGGCGAACACAACATTCAAAAATGCGAAACAAGATACAATTAGGACATTGAAAAATACAATTTTCATTATATTGTATAATTTAGTCATGTATGTATAAATGTGTAGACACTTGCTGTATAATAATTTCATGGGCGTGACTGACATCCAACTAAAGGGGATGTAGGACCTATCCAAATGATAAGTAAATATCACAGTATCTATCAATTACAATCAAGCATACAAAACGTATAACATTTTAACATCAGATGTTTGGTCTTCCCTCTTCCTTCTTTGTCCTCACATTTTTCCTCTTTTACTATATACTACTACCCAATTTTAAAAATACTTTAACATCCTAACATGCTAATATTAACCTTAAATCTTAAAACGGCTCGTCTAGATGCAGTTAGGCATACCGAAGACCTATATAGGACAAGTGCTTTTGATGGTCAAACAGTGGAAAGACAATTTGACGATAGTTAAAAGTGTGTGTGACATGTGTCCCTGTATGTCTAACAGAGTGTCGGCAAAGACATGTCCAATACGAACACCAGAACAACAGTTTTGCATATCACAATAGGAATAATCACTCTTAACAATAATTTCACAATGGTTCTAGGACCAAGACTCACAGCTTTGCCGTTGTCCAAAATGATACTTGTGACATTTGACCTATAAAGTATCTGACTTCCCTGATTAACCAAGCCTTTTGCTAAGGATTTGGCAATCTCGCCAACTCCACCCACGGGATAGTTGATTCCTCCAAAATGTCTGTCACATAGAACCTGCAGAAAGCAACTCATGAGAAAATGGATATCAATAAACACAAGAAGGTCTAAGGTTAAATGCATAATTACCATGCTAGCATTGATCATTGGAGTTTGTAATGCATTAACTGTGCTCACAATAAAACACTGCAAAAGAGAAAATATAGTTGAATTCTTCAAAAGGTAAAGAAATCATCAAACTTTTAGTAAGTTGTACAGATTATTTGCCTCACCTCTGCATCTATGAAGGACAGCAACCCGGGATCTTTTATATACTTCCGAGCAATGTTACCAGCATTCTGGGGCAAATAGTAGGCTGTGATGAATAACATTGGCATAAATTAAGATTCAATAGAAAGATAGTCAATCATTCTGTGATGCACAAATGTCAGCATGAAAAAATGACCCTATAATTGGAGAGTTATTCTTAAATTAATCCACAAGATGGATATTGGCAAACGCCATGAATGACAGGAAGAAACTATCATAAGTCGAACGCTTTTGGGTATTAACACATCTATGAAGGAATTTTCCATGATTTATGAGCCATCAGTCGGACTGCAAATTTAACTAAATGCACTACAAAAGATTTAAAGCATGTATCAGAACTGTTAAACACAAGAAGGGTGATTTGATAGCATAAGATCTCATTATCTTTATGCAAAAGGATACCAAGTTAATTGACGTTATACAGTGGAACGAGGTCTGTGTTTGATCAGCGAAAATGACAAAAGCCACCTAAGATGGGAAATGTTACAATCTTTGGTCATGAATTTCTTGATTATTGAGAAAAAGGTCAGAGTAAAAAATCAGAGTAATCTGTATCCAGAACTGTATTAAATTTTGGCAACTACTGAGTTCTACGAACTTTTTCAACACTATCACTTGAACATCTGTTTAATTATGCAACTACAGTTATCGTGTGAGTTACAGCATTTCTCTGGACTTGTCCTGCTATTAATGTAAATTTGTATACCAATAAAAGGGCATGAAACAAAGTCAATTTGAAACAACTCTCTGCATCCATTTCTAGCATTGCGGGAGCTTAGTGCACTAGACTGCCTCTTTTACCCATTTCTAGCATTAGGACTGAAGGCACAGCTAAAGAAATACAACATTTGAAGTTAAAAGGAAAAGAGAAAAGAAATTACCGAGAGTCAAGCATTCGAGGGGCTTCTTAAAAAACTGGCCGAAAAGGTAGATGGGTTCCTCCAAAGACTTCAGTTCCAAAGAATTCAGAGAATTAAAGATCTGTGCATCCATATTCAACAAATGATTTTGAGTCTAAATCAGGAAGTCCAAAATTTAAAGCAAGCTGCAGTCACCTTAATGTTAATGACCACAAACCTTCCAGCATTCACTATAGAATTTGATAATCCCTTCTTTTTCATGTGGAAATTTACTCACAAGCTCTTGAATGAAGTCATCATATTCTCGGTGTACACGGACAGAAAGGTCATTGGGTAGGTGGAAATGCACAGTTGTTGGGTCAGGTATAACTTCTAATTTACATCCAACTGCTGCCAATGCTTGAGTTATCAAATTGAGGTTTCCCTATCAAAATATGTGAAACATCCAATCACATGTAAGCACTGCAGACCACATACAACAGAACAAAGCATACACCACTGCCAGTACAAATTATGTTAATGACAGAGTTATCATAGGTAGTTATTGGGATGACATTCTTCAATTGAAACAGAGTCTCTTCCAGCATTTTCAGACCAAGAAGCTCGGAAAAGATTGAGATACTTCCGAGGCATCAACATGGCCCAGTCTAGAGCATAAAACGTGCATCAGACATACTCGAGGAATCAGGCATGGGTATATTTGACCACTCGCACTTATTAAATCTAAATTTAGAGCTCCAGCTGGGGTAGAAAAGCCCCTCATAGATCCAGGTTAATGTAGATAGATGGTCGGCAAGGTGGAATTACCTCACTACAACCCAACCTAACAATGCTTTGTTGTGAACATTGTACGTTGGTTTACGAATTCCCATGTGATATTCAATAGGATGTTATGATTTTCATTCTTGTACACGTCTTCCAGGAAATGGACTGCTCTATAGTATGGTCATACAAAACATGAACACATTGTTAGCTATACTAGTGCAGACTTGGTACGTGCACCTTTTGATAGGCGTTCCACCTATGGGTATTGTGTACTCGTTGATGGTACCATGAAAAGTGAGAACTGAAATATAATTGCCAGATAAGGACTATGGTAAGATAACAAGTGATGACAACAGCAACATGTGACTGATGCAGTGAAACAACTGTTCTTGGGACTGAAGTTTGAAGAGATAGATCGGAATAAGAACATTATATGCACTACACATACATCAAATATTGGAAGGACTAACCGCATAGGAGAAAAGATGATATTTGGGGACATCACCAGCTTTGTTAAATTAACCAACCAACTGCAGACAATTACTTGAAGTCTCTTGTCAGTCTGTTAATTAGTTACATATACAGCAAGCTTGGGACATTTGACATGTATGCACCAACTTGACCCAAAATGTTAAAGAGTTTATGCACATTTGCAAATAGGTTTTCTACAGTGCTATTCTTCAGAATTTTGTTACTCTATAGTATGGCATATATAAAAGCACGAGGCATAAGACATTGTATCTGCGAATTGTCAAAATCTATTCTCTTGTTTTTGCAATGCCACCACAAAAGAAGGCTGGGGGCAGGAAACCATATGGGAAGAAGACCTTGTATCATAGTTTAACAGTTGTTATCAACCAAATTCTAGGAGGACCTAAATTTGGGAAAATGCAAGGGAACTTATAACTGATCCGTCCTTAAGCATCAGATATATCTCTGATATTTCGCCTAGACTAGTGCGTCATTCAAACAGATTTACAACTCGAAAAGTTTGCAATATTTTCTTCTAAACCAGAAGATAATATTTCAGGTGTAGTCCCATATCATCCAAAAGAAGAATAGTTAGAAGAGTACTTGTGTATATAGCTAAGGCACCCAAGAAAGACTGACTTCAAGAATCAAACAGCAGATGACACCATGAGAAATATAGAGGTACTATTCAGTATGAAGGACTATAATAAATTAATAATGACAAAAGATCTGCACCATTTTAGCGGTAAAAGACACATGTCTTGCATTCATTAGTTTGGTGAACACACCAGGTGCGGGTACTTTTCTTATGCAAACAAGTACAACTGTCTTGAGCCAAACTAAAGTGTCTTTTATTCTTTTGAACAATTTTCTTTTTGAACGCACTGACCGCGTATCAAGGGTTATCATTGCTTCAAAATCTTGGTCCTAATCAATACTTTTACTTCTCGGATATCTTCTTTTTTTTTTTTTGATAAGTTAACATATTTCTATATAAATTAAGTAGACTACACAAAAATTGTGAAGTCCCCCATAATTACAAGATGGGTTACAGGAGAAAACTCTCCAATCCTTTGTCATCTCACAAGGACTCTAAAACATCAAAAATAACATAAAGAAAATATACAGACAAACTAACCTTATCACTGAATCCAAACATGACTGAAGAACCAACATCAAAAGTATAACCACCCCTCTGATAAAACCCAGAGCTTCCACCAGGAATAACATACTTCTCCAAAACTAAAACCTTAGCTCCCTTAACTGCTAGCTGTGTTGCTGCCACTAATCCACCTATTCCTGACCCTATTACAATGGCATCATAGCTGCAACTCTCATCTATTTCTACATCACTACTTCCATAGCTCTCCACTCCTTTATCTACAACTGCTTTCAACTGCGAAACAACACCCCCTTTTCTTCCCTTAGTCTTATTCAGCCCCAAACTCGAGCCATGAAGCTGCTGGACATCAGTACAATTCCCAATTCTCAAAGGGTCAAAACAAGAGCTTATCTTTTTATTGTTTCTGAGTCTGCTATCACCCAAAGCTACAATCTTGCAATTACCATCAAGAAGTGAATTGGGAAACATAAAATTCACGGTACCCATTTTTGTACTTTCTCAAAATTTGGGCTTTAACCAACAACGACTTGAACTTTTTGCCTTCAATTCTTCACCACTGTAACTGCAAAAGCACTGAATATTACAAAATCTAGAAAAAAAAATTCTTAAAAAATGTTCAAAATCCAAGATTACAGACACCAACAACTATAAAAATTGAATCTTGACAATTCTTGGACCTCAGGGTACTCAACAGGTTAGCTAAATAAAGTGTATTAGCAAAGTGAGAGAAGTACTTAGATGGATTTTGATTAGGTGGGAATGAGCAAAGTGGAGGGTTCTTCACTTGTCCGTAGTGCTTGAAAATGAAAGAGAAGTGGATTGGCATGATTCTACTTTTGTGATTCCTAGTGGAGATGAGACAATATGGCATTTTTTGCTGGACAAGTTTTATTGAAATGTTTAGGTGCTTGCTGGCCAATTTGGTTAATGGTTAGTTATTTGTTAGGTTTCTGCTAGGTATTGGACTGTGATTATGCAAAAAGGTTGGAGATTTGAAAAATACTAAATAGTCCCAAACTATAAGCAAGGTGCTTTAATGATCCCATAATATTACTTTTTCGTTTATAATAGTTGTAGCTGCAAAATTTGGTTAAATATTTTAATATTACGCTATCATATAACTAATTTCGACTTGCTTAGAAATGTATCGATATAGTAATATATTGTTTATAACTTTATGTGACATACTAATGATACCGTCAAGGCCTCAATGGTTAAAATTACAAAAGAATAATTTATTTCCAAAGACAACATAATCACCTAGCTCCAAGATCTCACCTGCACACTGAATTTTTTGTCATTGGTGTTGTACAAGATGTGGAATTTCTGTCATGTCTTGACTAATGTCGTCATGTTAGGTCTTCCTTATTTTTTTTTTTGTTAATTATTAAGAAAAACCATTGCCAACTTTCCCATTTCTCTTCTTGAATGTTACTTTAAAAGTTAATATTTTTCCTTTTAAATAAGATTTTGCTAAACACTTTTAATATCTTTTAACATTATATATAGTTTTATTTGATTAGTAATGGTTTTGATGTAGTTCTTTTTCATTTTTAAATTTTATAATTTAAAAAATTATAAAAAAACAATTAAATTGATTCTCTTGACCACCCACCCGTCTTTCATTCAAGTGAAAGAAAGTAATGGACGGCACATATATGGTCATTAAAGTTGTAATGGATGTATTAGATTATGGTCACTAATAGTTGTAATAACCTTTTTCTTCTTGTACAATGATTAATAGATGGAAATTTAAATCGTAATTATTTGTCCTAAAAACTGATTTTTAGAAGAACTAACTAAATTTATAATTTAAGGCCTCTAGCAATCACTCCGATCCAAAAGTTGAACAAAGAGATCGATAATCGTAAATAATGAATGAGGTAAAATAAAGACAAAAGTAAAACAAATCTTATTAAATGTAAGCCTCGATGAGCTATAATAACAATTGCGTTAACAATCTCTAGGATAACTGAACAAAGCTTAGAACAATATAAGGAAGACCACCGAAGAGTCTCAATTATATTCTTTTTCCTTTTTTCCGATGCCCCTCTCTCGAGATACAAAGATGATACTGATGGTCCATCTCATTCAAAAATTAAAGTAATAGAAGATGCGTGTTTAAAAAATTTTCTTTTAGTTTGGTAGTCAATTTTATTAAATTTCTTTGATTTGGTAGCTAACTTTGTTGAATTGTCAACATTAAAGGAATCGCAAAATCCTAGTACCAATCTAATCTATTCATCCTTTTACAAATTATCAAATATAATAGGCTTTAGAGAGTTAGACTTCGGTTATAAAAGGAGAGCTTCAGCTCTCATTTCTACACACCAACAAAGAGAGAAAGAAAGAGTGAGGTTTCACAGACAAGGTATAAGAAAAAAAGTCTGTGAGAAAAATAGAGACTGAACGATATTGTAGTGAGGTAGGAATATCAAAAAAGGGTTATTTCTTTTGAGTGTTGCATTGTTCTTTGGAGTATTTTACTCGGATCTGCAAAGTGTAAAATTCCTTGCTATAGTGATATCAATTGCTCGTCTCAAGGACCGTGATTTTTTTCCTTATTCAAAAGGGTTTTCCACGTAAAAATTTTGGTGTCGTTGTCACTTTTTTATCCTTGTTAATTTACAGTATCTCGGTGCTACGTTATTATTCCGCTTTTATTATTGTGAATATTATTTCTGTAGGGGGTTTATTCCCAACAAATATTTATAGTCGTGGAGAGGGGGGATCGATGCAGTTTCCAAGATTTGGGCCAGCACGCCGGGAGTTAGGTAGCGGGGAACGAGAATCTTGATAATGGTAACCGCTTTAACGCAACATCCGATGGCCACAATCTCCGGACGTGGTTTACTGCGTCTTCCAATACACTTATTCATTCTTCGAATACTCAACCCTCCGATAATTATAATTTTCGGGATGAAAGGTCGGTTAGACCCGATAGCGAAATCCCTTCGTTCTTATCTCTGTTCCGGAACTTTATTTGCCACGTGTCACTCTCTTAATACGCCAGGAAAAGATAAATTTTATCAATAAAAAAATATCATAATTCACAAGTTTCTCACTTAATTGTCTAAAAGAAAAAGAAAAAAACTTTCATCTATTTATAAAGATATTTTTTTATTACGTAAATACAAATTGAAAGAGAGAATCAATAGTGAAAAATCAAACTTATACATCTATTGTGTAAAAAGTTTCTATGAATATCACTAGACAATAAGCATCATTGATTATAATCAAGCATATTCCCTTTATTATCTGATTTGTTTGGCCAGGAATTAAAATATAATGATCTCTTTGGCTTTTGGGTTGGCTATGCTTTCTCCTTACAAAAGAAGCGCCAAACAATTTGGATCCACATGGCTACACGAAAATAACTGTCCATTCTCTCTCTTACGTTAAAAAGATTTGGGATTTCTGCTTCCCTTTCACTCCCCATTACAATTTCATTCTCACTCTCCATTTCAATCCACCCCAATTCCCATTTCAGGTAATTCTCTCTCTCTCTCTACATCTGTGTACATTTTATTGTTATCAAGTATCTGCTGCATCTTACCAGCATAGGTCCGTTAAATTTGTCCCCCGAGGTTTAGAAAATGGTTCTAGATATGTATATATACACCATCTGTCTGTTCAATCTTTATTGGGTTTTGTGGGATTTCTTGCTAGAGACCGTTTTTTGATAGAATCTGACGGTGTTTGTATAAATCTGTGTATATAGAGGGAAGATGTGATAGTCAACTTAATTGATTTGGATCCTTTTTTACCCATAACTTGAATTTTGGTGTTGCTCTACTTGATTTGGAGTTTCTTTGGTCCCTTCTAGGAAATATTGTAATTTGATTGTAACTTGGGGTGTAATCAAATTTTTAGCCTTAAGTTTTTCGTAAGTACTCATATCCTGTGCCTTTAACTGTATGCAATTGATTAAGATTACAAGTTTCCTGCGTAGAGGATTTGGTACTTTTACGCGATTAGGTTGTGAATCTGTTAAATATTTGCCAAATTCAAGCTTGTTCAAGTAATTTCTGTATTGAAGTAATCTGGGTTGTGATGTTGAAATGTGTCAAAAGTTTGTGCTGTTGTGGAATTTGCCCCCAGATATTAGGTTTTTATGGTCAGAAATGAATAGCTCATTGCCCATAGACCTGCATTATGCTGTATTTTCGAGTTAGGGATGAAAAGTTTGAACCTTTTCCCCGCATTGCCTACTTTCTGTGAGTAAATGATACCGGTGCTAGCTAACTCAATTTTTTAGTTTGTGACAAAAAGTTTAAGAAGTCTCTCGGTTATTAAGGTCACTGCTTAACAAAGCGTTCTTGATAGCCGCTGACGTACTAAAGAGTTATGGATTGGAGCTTACTTGTTTGCTCTTAGGGTAGTGAGGACAGTCTGACGGGGGATAAAGAGTTTTAAGTTGGGAACTGAAAAGGCCAAAGAGGTAATTAAAAGGAAGGCTGGATTTAGTGAGTTGTTTTTATTCTTTAATAATAAGTAAACAAGATAGGTATGATAAAAGAGAAGGGTTTGTTTTGCTCTAGATGAGTTTGCGTGAACATGAAATGAAAACAACGTACCCGGTATATTGCCACAAGTGGGGTTTGGGGAGGGTAGTATGTACGCGGTCCTTACCCCTAACTTGTGAAGGTTGAGAGGCTGTTTCTCGAAGATCCTCGGCTCAATAAGGAAAAATTGCAACAGTTATGACAGAGAACTATAAAAAACCAGATAGTAACAACAACCAGAAAAAATAGAATAGAAAAAAAGGAAACATTAGGTAATAAGATCGATCTAAAAATAGGAACATGAGGATAACACTAGTACTACAGCTGGGAAAGAAGTACAAGTTTGGAAAGGAAAAATGCTCGACTACTTACTAACCTACTACCCTAATCTTTGACCTCCACACCCTCCTATCAAAGGTCATATCCTCAGTAAGTTGAAGATGTATCGTGTCCTGTCTGATCATCTCTCTCCAATATTTCTTCGGCCTACTACGCCGCCTCTTTGAATCCTCTATATCCAACCTTTCACACCTCCTCACAGGGGCATTTGTGCTTCTCTTATTCATGTGCCCGAACCATCTCAGCCTAGCTTCCCGTATTTTGTCTACCACACATGCCATTCCCACCTTATCTTGAATATCTTCATTCCTAATCCTATCCCTCATAATATGACCATACATCCATCTTAACATCCTCATATCCGTAACTATTAACTTCTAAACATGAGGAGTCTTGACTGGCCAATACTCCGTCTTATACAACATAGTCGGTCTAACCACTACTTTGTAAAACTTACCTTTAAGTCTTGGCGGTACATTCTTGTCACACAAGGCGCCGGATGCAAGTCTCCACTTCATCCACCCCGTTCAAGTACAATGTCTGACGTCCTTGTCAATCTCCCAATTTCCTTGAATTATAGACCTAAGATACTTAAAACTTTCTCTATTGGGTATGTCTTGTGTGCCCAGCCTCACTTCAATCTCAGTCTCCCGAGTCACTTTACTAAACTTGCACTCCAAGTATTCTGTTTTAGTTCTGCTTAACTTGAAACCTTTAGACTCTAGGGTCCGCATCCAGACCTCCAGCCTAGCGTTAACACCGCCTTGTGTCTCGTCAATCACTACTATGTCATCTGCAAATAACATGCACCAAGGTACTTCCGTTTGAATATGTCGTGTCAGCTCATCCATCACCAAGGCAAATAGGAACGGGCTAAGCACTGATCCCTGATGCAATCCCACCTTTACCGGGAAATGCCCCGAGTCCCCTCTCACTGTTCTCACTCGGGTCTTGGCTCCGTCGTACATGTCCTTAATCACCCTAGTGTATGCGACAGGTACACCTCTAACCTCTAAGCATCTCCACAGAACATCCCTGGGGACTTTGTTATATGCCTTTTCCAGATCGATGAACACCATATGTAAGTTCTGCTTCCTCTCCCGATATTGTTCCACCAATCTCCTGACAAGATGAATGGCTTCCGTCGTCGGACGCCCTGGCATGAACCCAAATTGGTTCTCAGAAATAGATTCACCCCTCCTTATCCTCATCTCCACCACCCTCTCCCAGAAATGACTGAGGCTCAAAAAGTTATATCATATTCAGCAGAGATAATCTTTTTTCTCTCTGTGTCTCTTGTTTTTCTTGTTAGTAGCCATCTTTTTTTTTTGGACGGGAACATATCATAAAAACGAAATTATTCAAGCCAGTAACCCATATCTAGTTGTATAATGCTGCCAAATCCCAGTCATGAACCAAACAATTCCCATGGGTTTTTGCAAATAATTATCGACATGCTGTAGTGCACAAGAATTGACAGCGCTTTATAGGGAAAAACTTAGCTTCTATGTGCTAGTGGATTTCTGTTATGGGCTTATTTGTAATTAACAAGCTTTTGATCTTGCTTTCTTCAATGCTATTCGAAAGTGATAAAACTATAACCATAAAGAAAATGTGTCTCTACTATCCTGGATGATATTGTCTAATCTAATATTGCATCCATCTTTCATTGCTTTAAGTTTTGCTTATTGTTACCTGTCCAGAGGATAGGCAAGTTTAGCAACAATTCTGAACTTCGTCACCTTACTTTCCTTCCCCCCCCCCC
>MCJB01028557.1:55136-67636 GCA_002018475.1 Nicotiana obtusifolia
AAAAAAAAACTTTTTAGCTGATTATACTGTCTTTAGTGTAATCTTTGGTTTAATTTCATGTATGGTCCAGGTCATTGAACTTTAGTCATTACAAAAGTTTTTTAAAGTAGCCTCGTATACTAATCTCCCGCTATGCGTAGGGTCCGGGAAAGGGCCGGATCAAAAGATTTATCATACACAGTCTTATTCTGCATTTATGTAAGAGTCTGTTTTTATGGCTCGAACCCATGATCTCTTGGTCATATAACAACAACGTTGCTAGTTACATCGAGTCATTAGTAAAGTCAAAATATTTTCTTTTGTCATACTAAAGTAACTGAAGTTTGTCGGAGTGTGTCTCATCTCGAGAAACATTGACATTGTACCGAATGTGCCTCCCCCTATTTTGACATTGACACCGGTAATTTCTTAATTCACTTGAGGAAATTCTTATTATTTTTCACTAGGACAAGGAATTTTGCCTAAACAGGATTGATATCAAAGCATGCGAAAAATTCATGGCACTCCAGAAAAGGAAAAAAAAAGGCACCACGGTTTGGAAATAGCAAATTAAAAGATCAAACACTATTAATTATAGTGTTCCTTCATTAATCCCCTCATGTGTAGGTTAAAAGATTATTTATCGCCAAATCTTTCCATGATTACAACCCAAAATACAATGCATAGAAGTAGAAAGAGTTGACAACAAACTCTTGAAATATTAAGATCAAATACCAATTTAACTGCTTTGGCCAGTAATCTTATCAAGGCAATCACTAGCAATCCCTTGTGCCCAATTGTCAAATTTCTTGAACTCAGGATCAAATCCATATATAGAAGTAGCACATTCATTGCAAGTATCAATGTTTGTTGACATTGCACTAACATCCACATTAGCTTTGTACATATTTCCTGCTTTGACATCTTCCTCAGTCCTTTTCATGGCATCCTTTGCATCTTCAAAGACAGACTTGCATGTCTCAAGACAATCCTTAGCATAAATATCTGTGTTTGGTTCAGCCAAACGTTTGTCAATGACCTTGGTAATAAATTCGTCGGTCTTGGACATTGTTGCGTCCATGATAGCTTTGACAAATATCGAGACATCCCTTGTTGAGACAACGGGGATGTTTTTTGGAATTTCGAAAGTTATTGTAGAGGCTACAGAAGCAGTTAGGGATGACAATGAAGAGGCCGAGGCGGAGGTCGAGGTCGAGGTCGAGGTCGAGGAGGGTTGCTGTGGGGAAAGGGCGGGTGCATGGGATTGTGATGGAGTGGGGTAATTGTTGTATGCCTTAGAGGGGAAGGCTGTAAGGAAGAAAGAAATGGCGAAGACGAGAAATATTTGGGTATAAAAGGCCATTGTCCTTCTTTTTTATTTAGAAGAGAAAAAAGAGGGCAAAAGACAATGGGGAAAAGAAAGTGGTGAATTCAAGGAGATTTATTGGGGTGTTTTTATACGTAAAATTGAGTTATAGCTTCATTGGCTATGCTAAAATATAGATTTTCAAGTGCGTATTAACCAGCATTTGACAACTTCGTTTTAGAGATTCTAGTTCTCTAATTAATTATTGAAGGATAGAATTTTTTGGCCTCATAACTCACCCAGCCACACAACGTTGAATTTTATGAATGGAGGTATATTGTATTAATACTAATATTATTCAAAGTTATTACAGATCATAGTACTGCCTCTTAGGGTATTTTCATTGCCAAGTTCAATCAGCCTAGTACATGCGTTATATGTAATTAGTTTAACAAAGCATTTCCCACTAATTATGTTGATTAGTTTAAATTAATTAGTGTATGCGGTCAAACTCGGGTCCACCTGTATGTAGTCAAAATCGGGCTCGAGCCGGTACGGTTAGCATCGAGTTTAACTACCGCTCGATAAATCGGGCTCGAAGTGCGTAGGATCGAAGATCGAACCTGAACGTCATCGAACCGGAATACGAAGCCAGAACATCCAACCTCGAGAATACCGAGCCCATCGAGCCCGACTTCGAGAATATTCAAGGGTAGATCGTCGAACTTAAATGACGAAGGACCGAAAAATCCGCCATAAGATAAGCATCACATCGGGGATCTCGGCACTGATCAATAGAACCGTTAAATTGGCAAAATCAAGAGATATTTTACCTTGTATAGAGATACTTACCTTGTATAATGATTTACCAGATGATGATCTCCCCACTATATAAAGGGAGAATGTAATCGTTTAAAGGGCATCACATTTATACACGACTCATCAATAGAAAGAAAGAAACAGTTTATTACTCTCTTAAATCCTTTATTTGTTCCAATTCTTGCTATAGTCCGTTTTCTGCTCAATAAAGATTATTTAATGGCCAAGAGTATCTAACTTAGTTAGTTTGCTTTTCTTCTCTATTCGTCCTTTAATTTTAATTTTCGCTATATTATTCATCATTTATATCAAATTAGGCCACATATCCTTAAAACCACGTATAAATTCAATTGTTATCCGAAATTCAGGATAAACAGTTTGGCGCCCACCATGGGGCTGAGGATAATAGTGGATACTTGATACAATTGCTTGTCACACACATTATTTTACGCTTGCTCTTTGAAGTATCTTTAATTTTAGGTATAATACGAAAATGTCAAACTCTCGATCGACACCTCTGCACGTTGATAACAAGTTCGATCACCAAGGCAAAAATAATAACATAGCGCCCGGTGACGGAATTCCAATCGATGCCAACTCACAAGTGGCAGTTGATGCAAATCAGCTCACCGGTCCCGCAAATAGCATTCATAGGGGAACTCGATCGATGACTCAACATCCCCGAAATGACGAAGGAGACGGAATTAGTCTCCGGATGATCTTCAAAATGTTGCAAGCCCAATAGGCCGCCATAGCTCAATTACAAAACCGAAGCCAAATCTCGAACAAGATCGAACCTGGTCCTTCCCGAAAAATTAACCATAAAGATAGATCGATTGCAGGAGGGTTGAATGAGGGTGAATCGGGGGCGAACCCCGGAATTATGAAGATGCTCGAAGAACTAACTAAACGAATAGAATCTGGGGAGAAAAATCGAGGCAAATAACAAGAAGGTGAAAACTTACAACTCCAGGGTGGATCAAATCCCAGGAGCACCCCCGATACTAAAAGGCGTAGATTCCAAGAAGTTCGTGCAAAAATTTTTTCCACTGAGCGCGGCTCCGAAATCGATGCCCAAGAAATTCCGTATGCCAGAAATCCCCAAATACAACGGAACATCCGACCCAAACGAGCATGTAACCGCATATACATGCGCTATCAAAGGGAACGACCTGGAGGACGACGAAATCGAGTCCGTTCTGTTAAAGAAATTTGGGAAAACCTTGTCGAAATGAGCCATGCCATGGTATCACAACTTACCCCCTAATTCTATTGACTCGTTTGCTATCTTCGCAGATTCTTTTGTAAAAGCACACACAGGCGCCATCAAGTTCGAGACGCGAAAATTGGATCTTTTCAAAGTCCGGCAGAAGGATAACGAGATGCTCAGAGAGTTCGTGTCTCGGTTCCAAATGGAACGGATGGATCTACCACCGGTCACAGACGATTGGGCTGTTCAAGCTTTCACTCAAGGGCTCAATGTTCGAAGCTCAGCGGCTTCGCAACAACTTAAACAGAACTTAATAGAATACCCTGCTATCACATGGGCTGATGTACATAACCGATTCCAGTCAAAGATCAGAGTCGAAGATGATCAGCTCGGATCCTCTTACGACAGAATCCGAAGGGAAACTTATCGCGAACCAAGATCGAATAGAGAGCGACATCGACCGTATCACGGGGATAGAAAAATCAGCGTATTCGGGCTTCATTCCCCAAGATATGAAAGGAGAAACGATCGAGGTCAGAACAACCAGAGGCTTATGATCAAAAGCAATTTTGAAAGGCCCATCGGACATAAAGAAGCACCTCAATTATCGGAGTATAATTTTAATATTGATGCTGCCACCATCGTATCTGCCATCGGTCGCATCAAAGATACTAAATGACCTCGGCCATTGCAATCCGATCCAACCCAAAGGGATCCTAATAAGATATGCAAATATCACGGCACTCACGGTCATGAAAATGAGGACTGCCGACAATTGAGAGAAGAAGTAGCCCGGTTACTCGACAATGGACACCTTCGAGAATTCTTGAGCGACCGAGCAAAGAATCACTTCGGAAACAGGAATAAACAGTCAAGCCAAGAAGAACCTCAACATACGATCAACATGATTATCGGTGGAGTAGATAACCCTCAAGGTCCGATGCTCAAACGCACCAAAATATCTATCACAGGGAAAAAGCACTCGGAATTACTCGGCGGATGAGACTTTATATTTTAGCGAGGAGGATGCGGAAGGAATTGCATAACCTGACAATGACGCACTGGTAATATCTGGACTCATACACAAAGTTAGAGTAAAACGTGTGTTAATTGATCCAGGTAGCTCGGCCAATATAATCCGATCATGGGTCGTGGAGCAGCTTGTCCTGATGGACCGGATCGTTCCTACAGTCCGAGTACTTAATGGGTTCAATATGGCATGTGAAACCACCAAGGGCGAGATTACGTTGCCAATAAATACTGCTGGAATCGTTCGAGAAACAAAATTTTGTGTGATTGGAGGGGTCATGAGGTACAATGCTCTATTCGGAAGACCATGGATCCATGATATGAGGGTTGTACCTTCGATATTACACCAGGTGCTGAAGTTTACAAAGCCCGATGGAGTGAAAACGGTTTACGAGGAGCAACCAGCTGTGAAGGAGATGTTCGCGGTGGAAGAAATAACACCAACACCAACGGTTCCTAGCCAAAGGATCGAGAACAAGACCAAATAGCAACCACAGATATCATCTTCGGCAAAGGTGGATAAACAAGTAGATTTCGAGGATGATGACTACGGTGTTCCTCGATCTTTCATCACCCCTGATGATTCTGATGCCAGCAAATCGACTGTTGAGGGACTGGAACAAATCACTCTGTGAGAAGACCTTCCCAAACGAAAGGTATACCTGGGCTCGGGGTTAATCTTCGAGCTTAAAACAAAACTTATCCGATTCCTTATAACTAATGAATATTGTTTCGCTTGGTCCCACCTCGATATAACAGGTATACCGTCAGAGATAACCACTCACAAGATGAGTCTGGATCCGAAGGTCCATCCAGTCAAACAAAAAAGGAGGCCTCAGTTCGAAACCAAACATGCATTCATCAAGGATGAGGTAACCAAACTTCTAAAGATAGGGTCTATTCGGGAGGTTAATATCCAGAATGGTTGGCAAATGTAGTAGTGGTCCCCCAAAAAGGGAATAAATTAATAATGTGTATAGATTATAAAGACCTGAATAAAGCATGTCCAAAAGACTCTTTTCCCTTACCCAACATCGATCGCATGATCGATGCTACCGCTGGCCACGAGACCCTTAGTTTTCTCGATGCATACTCCGGCTACAACCACATACGGATGGACCCATGTGATTAGGAAAAAACTTCCTTCATCACTAAATATGGCACATACTGTTCTAATGTAATGCCATTTGGGTTAAAAATGTGAGAGCTACATACCAACGCTTAGTAAATTGAATGTTCGAAAAATAACTAGGAAAGACAATGGAGGACCATTTAAACCATTTGCAGGAAACATTCAGGGTGTTAAAGTAGTACAACATGAAGTTGAACTCGGAAAAGTGCGCGTTTGGTGTGGGTTCAGATAAATTCCTCGGATTCATGGTCTCGAATCGTGGAATCGAGATCAACCCCGAAAAAATAAAGGCTATTGAGGACATCACAGTCGTGGATAACGTGAAAGCCGTACAAAAGCTGACCGGGCGGATAGCGGCTGTGGGGCGATTTATTTCGAGGTCGTCCGATAAAAGCCACCGGTTCTTCGCTCTATTGAAAAAGAAGAATAATTTTTCCTGGACTCCGGAATGCCAACATGATTTAGAAGAGCTCAAAAGATATTTATCGAGCCCACCGCTGCTTCATACCCCGAAGGTGGACAAACAACTATACCTTTACCTGGCAGTCTCGGAGAGAGCGGTAAGCGGAGTCCTAGTCCAAGATGAACAAGGTACACAATTTTCCATTTATTATGTCAGCAGAACCCTAGGCGAAGCCGAAACTAGGTATCCTCACTTGGAAAAACTGGCGCTCGCTTTGCTAAGCGCTTCGAGGAAACTAAATATTTCCAATGTCACCCATATGCGTCTTAACGACTTACCCATTAAGAAATGTGATGCACAAGCTCGAGCTCTCCGGTCGATTGGCCAAATGGACCGTAGAAATAAGTGGGTACGATATTGAATATCGACCTCGAACCGCCATCAAATCTCAGGTGTTGGCGGACTTTGTGGCCGATTTTACACCGTCCCTAATACCCGAGGTCGAAAGAGAGTTGTTAGCTGGGTCAGGAACTCCTTCAGGAATATGGACCCTATTTACATATGGTGCTTCGAACGCGAAGGGATACGGACTTGGCATCGTGTTGAGGACACCAACTGGTAACACAATTCGACAATCTATTAAGACCGTGAAACTAACCAACAATGAGGCAGAATATGAGGCCATGATTGAAGGCTTAGAACTAGCCAAATGCCTGGGTGCGGAAGTGATCGAAGCCAAGTGCGACTCCCTTCTTGTTGTAAATCAAGTCAACGGAACGTTCGAGGTCAGAGAGGGACGTATGCAAAGATACTTAGACAAACTAAAAGTGACGCTGCATCGGTTTAAGGAATGGACCTTACAACATATACCTCGAGATCAAAACAGCGAGGCCGACGCCCTCGCCAGCTTGGGATCGTCAATTGAAGATGAAGAGATCGATTCTGGAAAGGTTATACAGCTCATGAGGTCGGTAGTGGAAGAAGGCCACGCTGAAATCAATTTGACAAGTCTAACTTGGGATTGGAGGAACAAGTACATAGAATATCTAAGTTCCGGAAAACTCCCCCTCGGATCCAAAAGAGTCGAGGGCCTTGCGTACAAAGGCGGCCCGGTTCAGCTTGGTCGATGGCGGAACCCTATTTAGAATAACATTTGACGGCCCACTCGCAATATGTCTGGGACCAGGAGACACTGAATACATTTTAAGGGAAGTCCACGAAGGTACTTGCGGGAACCATTCCGGTGCCGAGTCACTAATTCGAAAAATAATCAGGGCCGGTTACTATTGGATCGACATGGAAAAGGACGCAAAAAAATTCGTTCGAAAATGTAACGAATGCCAAAGGCACGCCCCGATGATCCATCAACCCGGGGAGACACTCCACTCAGTCTTATCAAAACCGTAGCCATTCATGAAATGGGGAATGGACATCGTTGGCCCTCTTCCCTACACAGCAGGTAAGGCTCAATTTATACTCTTTATGACTGATTATTTTTCTAAATGGGTGGAAGCGCAGGCACATGAGAAGGTTAGGGAAAAAGAAGTGATCGAATTCATTTGGGATCATATCATATGCCGATTTGGGATGCCAGCCGAGATCGTATGCGACAACGGGAAGCGATTCATCGATAGCAAAGTGACAAAATTCCTATAAGATAACAAGATCAAAATAATCCTATCGACGCCCTCCCAACCCAGTGGGAACGGATAGGCCGAATCTACCAACAAAACAATACTTCGAAATCTCAAAAAGAGATTAACCAATACAAAAGGAAGATGGAAGGGAATATTACCCAAAGTATTATGGGCATATCGTACAACCGAAAAATCCAGCACCGGTGCCACCCCTTTTTCCCTAGTTTATGGTGCCGAAGCTTTGATACCGGTCGAAGTCGGGGAGCCAAGCGTCAGGCTCCAATATGTGATAGAGGAATCGAACTATGAAACTATGAATACGAACCTGGAACTGTTGGATGAAAGATGTGAAGCTGCGCTCGTTCGATTGGCTGCTTAAAAATAAAGGATCGAAAGGTATTACAACAGAAGGACCAACCTTCGATATTTCAATGTCGGGGACTTGGTACTAAGGAAGGTTACACCAAACACGTGGAACCCAAACGAAGGGAAGCTGGGACCAAACTGGGAAGGACCTTACTGTATAATTAAAATCACCGGAAAGGGATCCTACAAGCTTAGAACCATGGATGGTAAACAACTACCAAACAACTGGAACATAAGTCACTTGAAAAGATACTACTGCTAAGGTACCGTCCTATTTTTTATTTTATTTGCATCATCGAACTAACATTTGCAGGTATCAAACGAGGTACCCTGAATCGGGGAATACGAGATATTAGGTCTGAAAGCACGTGGTACACTCTTTTTTCCTTGAACCGGTTTTGTCCCAAAATGGATTTTACGGCAAGGTTTTAATTTAGGCAACTAGTAAACCGTGCTAACTTAGATTTGAAGGTCGATACCAAATCGGTGACGACAGTATTCGAAGCCAATCATCAATCAACCCCGAATACTGGGGGGCTGCTTCGCCACTTTAGTTTGGGAAAATATTTCTAGAATCGAAGATCATTATGATTCAATGTAAGGGTCAAACGGTCGAAGGAACCGTGCCCAAATAGATTGATCGAACCCTAGCGCAAATTGTATACATGCATGAACGAGAATAAAGAAAAGTCTCTTGTATACAAACATCCTGTCTCCGATCAAATGAGCCTAAGGGCAACTTTAATTTTTGATTCAAATAACCACTGCCTCATTCGGGGACTCAGTCGAAAAACGAATTTACTCGAGAGGAAGTAAGACCTATTAAGGCATACCTCGAACCTTAAAGGGCTAAGGCCGTTTTGACTTAATTGAACTCGAGGGGAAGTAAGACCTACTAAGGCATACCCCGAACCTCAAAGGGCTAAGGCCATTTCGAGTTAATTGAACTCGAGGGGAAGTAAGACCTACTAAGGCATACCCCGAACCTCAAAGGGCTAAGGCCATTTCGAGTTAATTGAACTCGAGGGGAAGTAAGACCTACTAAGGCATATCCCGAACCTTAAAGGGCTAAGGTCGTTTCGAGTTAATTGAACTCGAGGGGAAGTAAGACCTACTAAGGCATACCCCGAACCTTAAAGGGCTAAGGCCGTTTCAAGTTACTGGAACTCGAGGGGAAGTAAGATCTATTAAGGCAAGCACACAACTCTAAAGGTTAAAGTCATACCAAGTCAGTAATGCTTGAAAGCTAAGGCATTTCAAAAGTTACAAGGAGAAGAAAAAAGCTTTGTATATATACATGTTGCAAGTCCTTTCTACAAATTCGAGCATCTCGATACATGATATCAAATATAGGAAAAGAAAGGAAATGGGCGCCTCAGTCTTCAGATCCGCCTGAGTCCTCGAAATCATCCCCTTCCGGGAAGGCTAATTTTTTGGCTTCGGCCTCGGCTACCTCGGCGTCTTCGATCTCCACCGATAAATCAAGGCCTCAAGCGTGGATCTCTTTGAGGACGAGCCGGCGAGATTGTCACTTCAGATGATCAACCATATTCCTTGATTGATCTTGGGAGGCTTCAGCATCAGCCTTGTATTGGGCCACAAACTCATCGGCCTCAGCTTTGACCACGACAACTTCCGACTTAGCCGTTTTCAGCTCGTTAGCTATAATATCTCGATCTGAGATAACCATGTTGACTCGAGAGTGGAGTTCATCGGTACTCCTGGTCAGAGCCTCAATCTTCCCCTTTGCCTCTCCAAGCTGAGCTTCTGCGGAAGCTAACTGTGCCTTGAAAGGTCTCCTTCTCCGAGGCCAGTCGATCCTTCCTGCTCCTCTGCTCATCCGCCTCAACTCTAGCCCTGCTTATCTCAGATCAAAGTTGGTTAATCTGGTCGAGCTTTTGCTCTACTTGATCGACCAAGCCAGCATTGTCCTTCCGAGCAAGATCCAGTTCGGCTCGAAGACTTATCATCTCCCCTTCGAGCCGCTCATAGCGTCCTGACTCTTCTCGAAATCGAAGAAAGGCTTCGTGATGAAGTACCGAGGCCTGCAAGCATAAAGGAGGATGTTACAGTTAATTAAAACTTTGAGGTACAAAATAATGAACATCGGATAAGGCTTGTCAGAAATTACCATATTCATCGCTTGTTGAGCTTCATTGAACAGGCAGGATGCATCCACTTCATCCATTTTGGCTTGATCTTCCTCGGTTACCAAACACCGAAGATAGCTGGCCACCCCGATAGGAGCGGAAAGAACCCTAGTATCTTCGGGAATGGTGAAAGATATGGTCCGTTTTCGATCAGGATAAGCACTCGGTGCAGGAAATCGGTTGACCAACTTCGGACCGAAGGAAATCCCGCTTGTATCGGTGGATGAACTTTTCCTCGATACCTCTAAGTTGCCTAGCCCAAGAATGTTTTCCGCGGACGCCGAATCCACACCATCGGAAAAACCGCGGAAAGGGTCTTTCGATCTATGGTCTCCGCCCGAAGAACGCTCTTTTACTGTTTGGCCTTATTTGAACGTCGATTCCGAGAAAGAAGGCAAGTCTATCATTTCAATTGGACCTAAGACTCCCACCGAAGCTCTCTTTACATCAGGGGAAGCCCCAGTTCTTGCCCCTACCTCGGATCCCCCGGCTTGACTGGCTTCAGGTTCGGAGACCCCTTGTCCTTCAAGTTGGGGCGGCTCGCTAGCTACAAGTTCGAAGTCTTCTTCTTCCTCGGACTCATCCCTCAACTGAAGAAGTGAGTCCGAAGATAACACACAATCACCAGCATTTCCCTTGGGCTTGCGAGCCAACTTCTTTCTCGGTCTCTTCTTTCCGAGGCCTGGAGAACTGGGGTCTTCTTTTCTTTTCTTCCCTTTATCCTGCTTCAAAGCAGGGGGCTCGATGGGAACCTCATCGCCTTTGGGCACAGGCCTCATCTCGACGTCCTTTGATAGAACTGCAAAGGAAAAGTAAAACGAATTAGAAATCAATGGCACAAGGAGCTAAGCTCAAGTGTGATTTATCTCACCATGAAGTCGGGCCTCCCATCGTCCCTTTGAGAGCTCACGCCATGCGCGCTCGGAATATGGTTTCTGATATGATCCCTTCGACCCACTCTTTAAGATGGGGATTCGCGGCTAGCATCCGAGATAGAACTGCATCATATGAAATTGGTAAGAAAAAGGACGAAAGGAAGCATAATGAACAAATTAATAGGCAAGGCAACACTTACGATTCATATTCCATTTCTCAGTAAATGGCATATCTTTGGCCGGGATCAGATCCGATGTTTTTATTCGAACGTATCGACCCAACCGGCCCCGATACCTATCCTCATCGATGCTTGAGAAAGGGGCTTTGCTTGCCCGACGAGCAAGTTTTATTAACCCTCCTCGGAAGAGTTGGGGGCTGTACAACTGCATAAGATGATCGATGGTAAAGGGATACCCTTCGATCTTTCTTGCAAAAATAAAAATGGAGGAGAATAACTATCCTCCAGAAAGAGGGATGAATTTGGCCCAAGGTCACTTCGTACCTTTTGCAAAAAGCAATAATAAATGGGTCCAAAGGGCACAACGTGAAGGGGTAAGTGTAAACACTCAAAAAACCCTCCACGTGGGTAGTGATCGCCTCTTCAAGCGAAGGAACCACCACACACTTACCAACCCAGTTGCAGTCTTCCTTTACCTTGTTGAGAACTATGTCAGTAATCGAACAGATATATCTCATGACTGGCTCGCATCGGCCCGGTACCGAGGAAGTTTTATTACCTTGAAATCAGCACTGGTCGAACACCCGATTGGTACGAACGCCTTCAGGGGAGGCTCGACCGTAGTCTCCTCAACGTCAACAGGTGGAACATCCTCAACAGGTTGAGAGGAGGAGGGAGTTTGTCTCTGAGGAACGGATTTAGAAGTCTTCGCCATTATTTTGAGCTGGTGAAGAAATGAAAAGGTACAGATGCAAGGGAAATATAGGATGGAGATAGCTTGCGAATAACTTTCAGAGAACTAGAAATCTAGAAGGTAAGAGCGACGTAATTTCACAAAGATCGCAAACATCTGAATATGAAGGTGAAAGAGGGTATTTATAGCCTTTCAAAAGTGGTGGTTCACATCCCAAAGCGGCAGAACATTGACTGACACATACCTGATGCTGTGAAAGTTTGTCTCTGATGAGACGTTTTCAATTCATATCGCGTATGTCTTAAGTTTACCGTCACTTATCAGAGTAGGAATTTGGCTTCTCTGATGGGACATTTTCGACTTCCGTGCCACATGCGTCATAAGCTCACCGTCACTTATCCGAATGAAAATTTGCGGCTCATATCGTTTCTCGTCGTTACTCTCCGAAAAATGAAGGGACTATCTGTATGTGGTCAAACTCGGGTCCACCTGTATGTAGTCAAAATCGGGCTCGAGCCTGTACGGTTAGCATCGAGTTTAACTACCGCTCGATAAATTGGGCTCGAAGTGCGTAGGATTGAAGATCAACCTGAAAGTCATCGAACCAGAATACGAAGCCAGAATATCCAACCTCGAGAATACCGAGCCCATCGAGCCCGACTTCGAGAATGTCCAAGGGTAGATCGTCGAACTTAAATGACGAAGGACCGAAAAATCTGCG
>MCJB01028557.1:72636-124937 GCA_002018475.1 Nicotiana obtusifolia
ATTTAGTAATTTTAAGGTTTTATCCAGGTATAGTTAATGCAGGGATTAGTAATCCTTTGGTTTTTTTTGTATTAGCTAAGCCTTCCTATGAGTTATAAGTAATCAATGTATTAAGTATGTATAAATTGAATTAAACAACTAAATATTATATTGGACGAATTAAAATTTTTATACAGAAATTATTTTACTTAATACAGCGTACCAAACGATCCGTAAATGGAATAGTAGTATAACTTCAACATCAAGTTGGTAACAAAAGTAGCGTGGAGATTCAGCAACTAAATTTTGGAGTATAATTTACGCTTTAGAGCCAAAAGGCTAAAAAGAAAGGAAGGCCAAAAACAAAAAAGAGCGAGTAATATCCAATTCTCGTGGCCACTTTAAATCCTTGCTTAATCTTGACGAGCCACGTGTGAAGTGACTCCAAATTAATGTCTTCCTTATTTTCCGAGATGTGATTAGGTGCGCTCACGAACATGGATAAGAAGATTGGCAACCATTAATTTTTAGCAATTCTCAATATATTTGATAGGTTGATACAAACGTAAAATTAATTAATACATGATGAATTCTCGAGCTATTTGACATGCAACAATCTCTAAAAGAACACCTTAACAGTTGATAATAACTTACAGTAACATGAAATTGTTTAACTCATAATAATTCTCAAATTATTAGATATGAATATACCAAGAGACTGTCTTAACAATCATAGAAGTGACTTAACGAGTTCTAAACTAAATTCTACCAAAAACTAAAAAAAAAATTCCTAGGTAAGTCAATCTCTATATTGTTTCAATTTTATTGAATATCCTCGAAAATATTTAAGTAAATCTTTCTCATGAGTCAAAATGTAAATAAACATAATCAATTGATACTTATAATGATGGAAGGCCTATACGCTGAAATAATCAAAATAAGTTACAGATTGATTTGATTACATAATTATGGAATACTTTGAAATATTGAATACTACTCCTGTTATATAAAATTATTATAGCTTGTTTGGTCAAGCTACAAAAATCAACTTATTTTAAAAAGTACTTTTTTTTTAAAAGAAGTAGTTTGTGTTTGACTAATTTATTTGAAAATTATTTCTGAGCAACAATTAGTTATTGAGTAAGCTTTTAAAAATTATTTTTAAGTATATTTTTCTCAAAAATACTTTTAAAAAAATATTTTTGTCTAGAAATTATTTTTTTCTGCTTTCCAAAATTGCTTTTGCTTCTACTCAAAAGTATATTTTTTTCTCTAAAAGGTTAACCAAACACTTTAACTTTAAAAAAAAAATAAAAAAAAAATACTTTTTACTTGGAGAAACTTATCCAAACGGACTATTAAACGATCCAATTAGTGAAATTAATACATTAGAATATTAAATTATTATTGCTATAGACCTTTAACCTTTATCTTCTTTTTTCTCTTTTCAAATTATTATTGCTAGAGCCTTATCCATTTTCCCTTATTAAGTCATTTTCACATTCAAAATTTCAAATCTGGAAGCTTTTACAGTCTCTCTATTTAAATCGAACTTCCCCACCGCCACATTCCAGATCTAAATCTCAAATCTCTTTCCAATCAAAATCCAGAATCTTCTTCCATGGCGGTTCGAACTCTGTACGGATTGGTGTTCTTAGCAGCGTCAAGCACTTGCTTCATCTTCCTCTACCTCCTTCTTCAACCTATCTTCTACTTCACCGCCTAACACGGCGCCGCCGCTATGAACCGGCCCCGGTTTGGACCGTCGCAGATGAGTCGACGAACCGGAAACATTTTTTACCTCCATCGCCACCTTCTGCTTCCAAATCCTTACACGGGGGCAACACGCATTCCGGCCGGTCGGTTCGTAGAGTAATACAAGTATGTTGAATGTATAGCGTTTATATTTGGAAAAAACAGAGATATTTGTCTTTGTTTTGGATTTTGCTTTTTATTTTGATGGATCTGGATTTGATTTGTGTGATCTCGTTTGTGTAAGTTGATAGCTTAGTTATGTTGCTTAATCATTGATTACCCTCTCGTCTCATAGCTTAAATTACAACTACACTTGTTAGCTAGACTTATTACTTTCCAATTTGAATTCAGAAAATTGGAATCACTTTGTACTAGCAACTGATACAAAGCATTTTGATATGCTTGCAAGTTCTTGTCAAAGTATATTTCAATTTATTTACGTGTTTTTTTGGTTTGAATCTGATTAATAAGATAGGGGATGAAACTGTATGGATTCTGATCTGAAATGGTAATAGAACCTTTGAAAATTTCAGGCTTTTTCTGATGTAAAATTTTGGCCTGAGATATGTATAGTTTGGGTGAAAATGGAACTCGTAAACCTGATATTGGATCCATATAATCAATACTCTGTGGTCATTCATAGTATCAGTTCAAATTCAAGACATACAAACATCTATGAATATTTTTTTCATCTAATCCAAAATAAGTATATCGGTCTAATTCAAACTTAAAATTTTTTAGCTTTGAACTCATTACGTTTTTTAAATTATGTGTTCAAATATGCTACTTGTTACGTACTTTTTAGCAATTTTCTATATATTTCACATAAAAAATACTGAACTCATGAAGTTGAGGCTGCAACGCCTCCACTTATATGACAGTGGACCACAGTGGACCTCATAAGAAACACTAGGCAATGCCCCATTTTCTCTAACAATGCTGTTGTAAATATGTTTATGTGTGTGTTGTATGACAATTTCAAGGGGTTGAACGCATAAAACTTGTGCTAAATCGTATAATCAGAACATACTATCCTAAACCAAGATTGTTAGTTTATTACTTGTTGACAATATTGGGCCACTTTAAGTCTTTGTTCGACGAATCGGTCTTAAAAGTGAAGTGCAAGACTAGCTGGACCCGGACTGACTAATCGCTAACATCTCGGGTGATAACAGCTAAGGAATTATTGGGTCTCATTGTTTTCTACTTAATCTGGGCCTCCTTGTATATCCGGCCAGTTTGCTTTTAGTCATTCATTAATTTGTATATACACTGATGACAGAACATTCCAGATATAATAAGAAATAAGAATTCATTTTCTCTCTCAGATATTTGTTCTTCTAGTTTCTCTCTCTGCTATTAGTATCTGTACTCGTTCGTGAGAATATTAAATATAATTTTTTCATAAGAAATGTTACTTGAAAAATATGGTTGACATGAAGGAGCTTGCAAATGTTATCATTTTATGAACATGTATATTCATTCATACATTCAAGTCAAAGTATCCATAAGAAAATGCAGTCTTGGACGATTGGCCATATTATGATTCTGACAAATTTATTAGTACCATTTGAAAAAGGTCATTTTTACTACACAATATGTTGTGCAAATTAACAAAGTTCTTCTTAAAGGCATAAAACAAAATCTTTCTTCGATCCAATTTCAAACTCAAACTGTGAAGCATTGATGGAATAAACCTTCGAATATCAGCCACCGAAAACAGAATAAGCTTTTGGTTAACAAATTCAATGTATGAAATGTACTTTTATTTCTGGTCTAGATGAGTATCAGGCTGCAGAATATAAAACATAAGAGAATGATGAGTCAAATTAGGAATATTTGGATGTATGCTAATCATATTAAAAGAAAAGTATTAATGGTTCCAACCTCAAGTTGTCTAAGCCAATTCTTTCTTATTTATATCTTCTTCTGACTGAAAGCAAGTTCTATGGATTCGCCATTTTATTACTCGCCCAGATAATTTTTATTGTGTTTCTAAAGATCTTGAAAGTACTCATTTCCTTATTTTAAAGTACTTGTTCCGGGCTCTTATCCAAGCAATGAAGAGAATAATTAGTAGAAAGTCAAGTTTGATAGTTTTATAAAATGTTTGGTGTAAAATCTCGTAGTACTTAATGGACCAACCACTTTAATTGGCACCCAAACTCTTATCTTCATGACTCATACCAAACATGGTATAAAATGATAATATCTTAACACTTGTGTAATTAGCTTTAAAACGCCTTATAGTGACTGATCAAGCCATGAAATAATTAGTTAGCTATAGAAGACACATATTATAAATAGGAATTTGAATTTAAAGATAAAAACATGTCCTCGAATGAATTAAAATTGATAAGTTTGTTATGCATAATAGAAATGATACAATCAAATATAGTTGAGAAGAAGATTTCAGTCTAAACCAATCTATTAGAAGTAGTTATTTAAAATTGAAGCTAAACACTTTCATATCTATTGCAAAAAATTATCCTTTTATTTAAATTCAAAATTTTCTTTTGTTATTCCACTTCAAATTTATATTAGAGTTTTTATAAATTTTCTTATGTTATTCCTCTTCAAATTTATATTAGAGATTTTATTAACTTTGTCCTAAGGTTTAAAAGCAATTTATAATGCACGGAAATTCTCTTGTTTTAAAGATAAAAGTAAAATCATAGCTTCATAATATACAATAAAAGAATTTATTGAATAATCAGTGTACCCTGTGTTTAGTTAAACTTAAAGGTCAATGACAAAATATTATTTATAATTCGATATTTGGATACTCAATCTCCTCCTTATAACCATGACCAAACAAAAGAAGATAAGTAAAGGAAGAAAAGGGATTAGAGAAATGAAAACCATAAGAAATATACTGAATTGATAAAGATTCTTACCGGCACAAATCGACAATTTTACTTGTTTTTTTGCTCCAAGTTCTTTTTTAACCACGACCTGCTATACAAACCACTACTTGTCCTAAACACAAATGTAAGAATATAAAGATTTTGGATTAAGCAACCAATCATTAACCAAGTTGCAATATAATTTTTTTGTGGGTTCACTTAGTAGTCTCCAAGGAACTTAGCCAATGGAACAGAACTAACATTTACACTTTCCAAAGCAATTGTTACAGTTACTATAAGAGTCAATCCCATTAAACCCCTTGACCTTTAACGCAGGGGAAATAATACCCTCTTTACTTATTGAATGGGACCGATAATTTGATAAACAACGCATATGAACTGCTACATAGCAGAATGCATACAGAATAGTCTACTTCAATAGAGTTGTTTACCCTTGGTTTCGGATAATAATAAAATTTGTACGTGATTTTACGGATACGTGATTTGGTTTGATACAAATAATGAATAATAGAATAGAGACTAAATTCAGTAAATAAATTGAGAGAATACAAACCACAAGTCTAGAATAGCTTGGCCTTGATTAATTTTTTCAAGATGGACAAATATGTATCAAATGAATAAAGGAATAATAAGAGCAGACTTCTTTTCTATATATTGATAATTGTTTTGTGAGATGACTTTTACAATTGCGCTGCCCCTTTATATAGGGAGGGGAATAATTCTTATACAAGGTACTATTTACAAGGTAAAATATCCCTTGATTTACTGATTTCAACGTCCTTACTAATTTTCACCGTGATTCCCGCCGAGATATTTACGTATCACGGGATTTCTGGTCCTTCCGTTACGCAAATCTGATAATTTTACCCTAGGACATTTCCCATAATCGACCTCAACGATCTCATCTCAGGTATCATGGCTTCGAGTTCCGATTCGATGGTGCTCGGTCTTGATCTTCGATCCTTGATGCCTCGATCCCGGCCTATCGAGCTGTAGTTATAATTGATACCAATCGTATAAATTCGAACCCGATTTATTCCTACACAAGCGGTCCGAGTTCGACCCCATACCGATAGTCCCCTCGTTTTTCGGAGAGTAATGATGAAAAACGACATGAGCCGCAACTTTTGATTAGGTCAAATGAAGACATACTTATGGCGCGCGTGACAAGGAATTTGGGGCTTCACATCAAAAGGATAGCTTGTAAGCCCAAGGGCTCGGACTCAATTCACCGGTTAAGAGACGAGTCCGAGGAAGATGAAGATTTCGATCCTTTAGGCAACGAGCCGTCTCGAACTGAAGGACGGGTAGTCCCTGAGAAGAGGGCCGATGAAACACACCTTCATCGAGTCGAGGGCCCCGAAATAGAGGCGAGAGCTGGGGCTTCTGCCGATGTGAGAGGGGCTGCGCAGGGAATCTCGGGTCCCATAGAAACGATAGACTCCCCTTCTTTCTCGGAGTCAACTTTGAACGAGGCCCGAGTCGCAAAAGGACATTCCCCTGGCAGGAGCCATGTACCGGAAGGCCCTTTCCAAGGTTTCTTCGATGGCGTGAATTCGGCGTCTGCTGAAGATACTTTTGGGTTCAGCAATCTAGAAGTACCGAGGAAAAGTCCCTCCACTGGAATGAGCAAGGCATCTTTCGGTCCGAAGCTAGTTGATAGATTTCCTGCTCCAACTTCAGATCCTACTGATCGGAAGTGAATAATAACGTTCGCCATTCCCGAAGATGCTAGGGTCCTTTCTGCTCCTGTAGGGGTGGCTAGCTATCTTCGGTGTTTGGTGACCGAAGAGGATCAGGCTGTGATGAGCGAGGTGGACGCAACTTGCTTGTTCAATGAGGCTCAACAAGCATTGAATAAGGTATGTTTCTGATAAGCTTTATCTGGTACTCACTTTTTTGCATTTTAAAACTTCGATTAACTGCTATACTTTCTTTTGTACTCGTAGGCCTCGGTGCTTCATCATGAGGCTTTTTCTTCGTCAACAGAAAGAATCAGCACGTTGCGAGCGGCTCGAAGGGGAGATGACGAACCTTCGGGCCGAACTGGATTTTGTTCGGAGAGAGAATTCTGGCTTAGTCGAGCAGATGGGGTGGCAGCTCGACCAAATAACCCGACTCCGATCTGAGGCAAGTGAGGCTAAACCAGAAGCCAATGAATGGAGAAGCAGGATGGATCTGCTGGCTTCGGAAAAGGAGGCCCTCCGAGCTCAAATGGTTTCAGCTGAAACCCAACTGTCGGAGGCAAAAGGGAAAATCGGAGCTCTGACTAAGAGCACCGACGTGCTTCAATCCCAAGTCAACGCGCTCACCTCGGATCGTGATATTTTGGTCAACGAGCTGCAGATGGCAAAATCGGAGGTTGCTGCATCCAAGGCTGAGGTTGATGAGTTGGTGGCCCAGTACAGGGCCGATGCCGAGGCTGCTCAGGATCAATAAAAAATTTTGGTTGATTACACTAAGTGTCAAACTCGCCTATCCGTTTTCGAGGAAATACACGCTCGGGTCTTTGATCTATCAACCGAGATCGATGATGCCAAAAGGATCGAAGCCGAAGCCAGAAAACAAGCCTTCCCGGAAGAATATGACTCCGAGAACTCGGAATGAAGCACCTTCTTTCTCTCCCTTTTCTTTTGTGTGTAATGAAGTCCCTACCTTTCTAAACATACCTTGTGCATATATATATAAAAGTCTTTTTTCCCTTTCCTTGCTGACTTGTTTTGATTCTTTTTATTAGAACCGATGGTTCGTCTTGGTGAATTTTCTGTTCTTCGAACTCAGTTTGGACTTGGCCAATTCTGGGATATGCCTTAGTAGACTTTTCACGATTAACTTGGTATGGCCTTAGCCTCGAAAAGATCCGGGGTCTGCCTCAATAGGTCTTATTTCCCTTCGAGTTTCATTAACTCAGTACGGCCTTAGCCTGTTAAGAAATCGGTGCTTGCCTTAGTAGGTCTTATTCCCCTTCGAGTTTCATAAACTTCGTACGGCTTTAGCCTTTTAAGAAATCGGGGCTTGCCTTAGTAGGCCTTTTAAGAAATCGGGGTTTGCCTTAGTAGGTATTATTCCCCTTTGATTAAATTTGATTTTCGGATGAATCCCCGAGTAATGTCAGTATTTGATTGAACAAAGAAAATCAAAATGGCCCCTGGGCTCGGAGATAGAATATTGGTGCAAGAGAACTTTATTCGTATTCATGTGCTTGTACAATTTATTTAGGGGACAGATCAATCTATTTGGGTACGGTTCCTTTGACCGTTTGACCCTTACATCGATTCTTAATGATCATTGAGAAGTTTCCCCGAATTGAAGTAGCTAAGCAGTCTTCCGACATTTGAGGTCGATCGAAGTTTGGCACCGAACATTGTTGTCTTCGATATACGACCGGTCTTCAAATCTAAGTTATCACGTTTTCTGGTTGCCTCATTAAAAACCTTACCGTAAAACCCAATTTGGGACAAAACCTGTCGAAGGGAAAAAGAGTGCAACGCGTGCTTTCAGTCCTAACGTCCCGTACTTTCCGGTTCGAGGCTACTTTACTTGATACCTGCGAGTGTTAGTTTGTTGATGTAGCATAAAAACAAGCAAAAAATGAAGAGTGAAGGATCGTACCTCAACAGTAGTATCGTTTCAAGTGATTTATGTTCCAATTGTTTGGTAGCTGTTCGCCGTCCATTGTTCCGAGCTTGTACGATCCCTTTCTGGTGATCTTTATGATTGAGTAAGGCCCTTCCTGGTTTGGCCCCAATTTCTCTTCGTTCGGGTCTCGAGTGTTGGGTGTGACTTTCCTGAGTCCTAGATCTCCGATGTTGAAATGTCGAAGATGGGTTCTCCTATTGTAGTATCTTTCGATCTTTTGTTTTTGGGCGGCCAATCGAACAAGGGCTGCTTTCCTTCTCTCGTCTAATAGTTCCAGGTTTGTATTCATAGCCTCGCGATTCGATTCCTCGGTTGCATAGCGGAACTTGACACTTGGTTCGCCAACTTTGACCGGTATCAAAGCTTCAGCACCGTACAACTTGGCGAAGGGGGTGGCTCCGGTGCTGGATTTCTCGGTTGTACAATACGCCCATAGGACTTCAGGCAATACCTTTTTCCATTTCCCCTTCGCATCGGTTAACCTCTTTTTGAGATTTCGAAGTATGATTTTGTTGTTAGATTCGGCTTGTCCACTGCCGCTGGGGTGATAGGGCGTTGATAGGATCCTTTTGATCTTGTTATCTTCGAGGAACTTCGTCACTTTGCTGCCGATGAATTGTTTCCCATTGTTGCGCACGATCTTTGATGGCATCCCAGATCGACATATGATATGATCGCAAATGAACTCGATTACTTCTTTTTCCCTAACCTTCTCATATGCCTGCGCTTCAACCCATTTGGAGAAATAATCAGTCATAAAAAGAATGAATTGAGCCTTACCTGGTGTGTAAGGAAGAGGGCCGACGATGTCCATTCCCCATTTCATGAACGGCCATGGTGACAAGACCCAATGCAATGTTTCCCCGGGCTGATGGATCATCGGGGCTTGTCTTTGACATTCGTTGCATTTGTGAACGAACTCCTTCGCGTCCTTTTCCATATCGATGCAATAGTAACTGGCTCTGATTATTTTTCAGATCAGGGGTTCGACACCGGAATGATTCCCGCAAGTATCTTCGTGTATTTCGCTTAAAATGTATTCACTGTCACCCGGTCCCAGACATATGGCGAGGGGGCCACCGAACGTCCTTCTAAATAAGGTTCCTTCATCGAATAAACAGAACCAAGCCGTCTTTGTGCGCAAGGTTCTTGATTCTTTTGGGTCCGAGGGGAGCTTACCGGAGCTTAGGTACTCTATGTACTTGTTCCTCCAATCCCAGGTCACACTTGTTGAATTGATTTCGGCATGGCCTTCTTCCACTACCGACCTCATGAGGTGTACGACCTTTTCGGATTCGATCTCATCATCTTCGACCGATGATCCCAAATTGGCGAGGGCATCAGCCTCGCTGTTTTGCTCTCGAGGTATGTGTTGCAGGGTCCATTCTTTGAACCTATGCAGTGTAACTTGTTGCTTGTCTAAATATCTCTGCATCGTCCTTCCCTGACTTCAGTTTTGTTGGCTCTATTCACCACAAGGAGGGAATCGCACTTAGCTTCGATTATCTCCGCTCCCAGGCTTTTGGCTAGTTCTAAACCTACAATCATAGCCTCATACTCCGCTTCCTTGTTAGTTAATTTTATAGTCTTGATAGACTGTTGAATTGTATTACCGGTTGGGGGCTTCAGCATGATACCAAGCCCCGATCCTTTCGTGTTCGAGGCACTATCTGTGAACAGGGTCCACACTCCCGAAGGAGTCCCCGATCCGGCCATTAGCTCTCTTTCGACCTCTGGTATTAACGATGGCGAAAATCGGCGATGAAATCTGCAAACACCTGAGATTTAATCGCGGTTCGGGGTCGATATTCGATATCATACCCACTTACTTCGATAGCCCATTTGGCCAATCGGTCGGAGAGCTCGGACTTATGCATTCTGTTTCTTAACGGGTATGTCGTTACGATGCATATGGGATGACATTGAATGTAAGGTTTCAGTTTCCTGGAGGCACTCAGTAAAGCGAGTGCCCGTTTTTTCTAAATGAGGGTATCTAGTTTCAGCCTCGCCTAAGGTTCTGCTAACGTAATAAATCGGAAATTGCGTACCTTGTTCCTCTCGAACCAAGACTCCACTCACCGCTACTTCCGGACGACAAGGTAGAGGTACAGTCGTTCGCCTGTTTTCGGTGTGTGCAGCAAGGGCGGGCTAGACAAATACCTTTTAAGTTCTTCTAACGCGTGTTGGCACTTCGGTGTCCATGAGAAGTTGTTCTTCTTTTTCAATAGATTGAAAAATTGGTGGCTTTTATCATATGATCTCGAAATGAATCGTCCCAAAGCGGCTATTCGGCCTGTCAACTTTTGTACAACCTTTACATTATCTAACAACTGTGATGTCTTCGATAGCCTTGATCTTCTCGGGTTGATTTCTATCCCTCGATTCGAGACCATGAAACCAAGGAATTTGCCTGAGCCCACACCGAACGCGCATTTTTCTGGGTTCGCTTTATGTTGTATTGTTTCAGCACGTCGAATGTTTCCTGCAAATGGTTCAAATGGTCCTCTGCTCGCAGGGACTTAACTAACATATCATCAATATAAACCTCCATCATTTTTCCTAGTTGTTTTTCAAACATTCGATTTACTAGGTGTTGGTAAGTGGCTCCCGCATTTTTTAACCCGAATGACATCACGTTATAACAGTATGTGCCATACTTAGTGATGAAGGATATCTTTTCCTGGTCATCCGGGTCCATTCGTATTTGGTTATTGCCAGAGTAAGGGTCTCATGGCTATCGGTAAGATCGATCATGCGATCGATGTTGGTAAAGGAAAGAATCTTTAGGGAATGCCTTGTTTAGATCCTTATAATCTACGCACGTTCTTAATTTATTCCCCTTTTTAGGGACTACTACTACGTTTGCTAACCATTCTGGGTATTTAACCTCCCGAATGGACCCTATCTTTAGAAGCTTAGTTACCTCATCCTTGATGAATGCGTGTTTGATCTCGGATTGAGGCCTCCTTTTTTGCTTGACCGGTCGGAACTTCTAATCTAGGCTTAGCTTGTGGGTTGTTATCTCCGGTGGTATACCTATTATATCGAGGTGGGACCAAGCGAAGGAATCCTCGTTAATTATAAGAAATTGGATAAGTTTTGTCCTGAGTTAGGAACTTAGGCCCGAGCCCAGGTATACCTTTCGATCTGGCGAGTCTTCTCGGAGTGAAACTTGCTTGAGTTCCTCGATTGTCGATTTGGTTGCATTGGACTCATCGGGACTGATGAATGACCTGGGGATTCCGTAGTTGTCATCCTCGAGATACACTTGCTCATCTTTGTTTGCCGAGGATGATGCATGTGATTGCTATTTCAACTTGCCCTCGACCTTTTGCGAAGGAGCTGCTGGTACCGGTGTTACTTCTTCTACTGCGAACATCTTTTTCGCAGCCGGTTGCTCCCCATAAACTGTTATAATTCCATCGGATGATGGAAATTTCAGTACTTGGTGCAGTGTCGAAGGCACTGCTCTCATGTTCTGGATCCATGGTCTCCCGAACAGGGCGTTGTACCTCATGTCTCCACCGATTCCGCAGAACTTTGTCTCAATATTTATCGGCAACATTATTTCGCCTTTGGTCGTTTCACACGCCATGTTGAATCCATTGAGTACCCGGACTGTAGGGACAATTTGATCCATCAACCCGAGTTGTTCTACAACTCATGATCGGATTATGTTGGCCTAACTGCCTAGATCGACCAATACGCGCTTTACTTTAATCCTGTGTATAAGCACAAATATTACTAGCGCGTCGCTGTGAGGTTGCATAATCCCTTCTGCATCTTCTTTGCTAAAATGTAAGATTCCCTCCATCGCGTAATCTCGAGTGAGTTTTCCCGAGTGATGGATATCTTGGTGCGCTTCAGTACCGGACCTTGAGGCACATCTACTCCACCAATAATCATATTCTCGTGTGTTGTGGCTCTTCTTGGTTTGCTTGTTTATTTCTGTTTCCATAATGATTCTTCGCTCGATCGCTCAAAAATTCTCGAAGATGTCCGTTTTCGAGCAACCTTGCCACCTCCTCTCTTAACTGTCGACAATCTTCTGCCCTGTGTCCGTGTGCACCATGATATTTGCATATCAAATTAGGGTCCCTTTGAGCCGGATCCGATTGTAACGGTAGAGGCCACTTAGTGTCCTTGATGCGATCGATAGCTGATACGAGGGTAGCCGCATCAACGTTGAAATTGTACTCCGATAACCGCGGTGCTTCCCGGTGTCCGGTGGTTCTCTCGAAATTGCTTCTCATCATGGGTCCTTGGTTGTTCCGACCATGATCGTTTCTCCTTTCGTGTCTCAGGGAGTTCTGCCTTGCTAGAGTGATTTTCCTATCCCCATGATATAGCCATTGCCGATCTCTATTCAGTCTTGGTTCCCGATGAATAACCCTTCGAGCCCTATCATGAGTGCTGATGGGGTAAATAGATCCCGAAGGGGCTCCAAGTTGGTCATCTTAGATTCTGATCTTCGACTGGTATCGGTTATGTATATCTGCCCATGTGACAGCCGGATATTCTATCAAGTTCTGCTTAAGTTGTTGTGAAGCCGTTGAACTTCGAGCTTTGGGCCCTTGGGTGAAGGCCTGGACGGCTCAATCGTCAGTGACCGGTGGCATGTCTATCTGCTCCATATGATAACGAGATACAAATTCTCTGAGCATCTCATTATCCTTTTGCCTGACCTTGAACAGGTCCGACTTTCGCGTTTCCACTTTGATAGCGCCTGCATGTGCTTTTATAAAGGAATCTGCAAGCATAGCAAAAGAGTTGATGGAATTAAGGGGTAGGTTGTGATACCAAGTCATGGCCTCTTTTGACAAGGTTTCTCCGAACTTTTTCAAAAGAACGGACTCGATCTTGTCGTCTTCTAAGTCATTTCCTTTTATAGCGCATGTGTATGCAGTCACATGCTCGTTTGGATCAGTTATCCCATTGTACTTGGGAATTTCCGGCATGCGAAATTTTTTGGGTATTGGTTTTGGAGCGGCGCTTGACGGGAACGGTTTCTGTACAAACTTTTTGGAATCCAAGCCTTTCAATATTGGGGGTGCTCTTGGGATTTGATCCACCCTGGATTTGTATGTTTCCACCTTTTTGTCGTTAGCCTCGATCTTCTTTACGCCAGACTCGACTCGTATGGTTAGTTCCTCGAGAATCCTCATGATCTCGGAGTTCGCCCTCGATCCGCCTTCGTTCGGTTCCTCTGCGATTGGTTCATTCTCAAGAATGGTTCCCCGAGAAGGGCCGAACTCAACTTTGTTTGATATTTGGCTTCGATTTTATAGTTGAGCAATGGCCGCTTGCTGGGCTTGCAACATGTTAAAGATCATTCTGAGGTTGATCTCGTCCCCTTTGTCGTTTTGGGGTCCCTGAATTGTTGATCGGTATTCTCTACGAACACTGTTTGACGGGCCAGTAGTTCGATCTACATCGACCGCCATGAAAACATGAAGGCTTTGGTTTGAAATAGTACTTCAAGAGGATTGTAACTGTTTTGCCTAGTCTATCTCCTTAGGGTTTGGAAAGCCCCGTGTAATTTCTTAGGTGTGTAATTACTAGTAATTACACACAGTCTGGTAATTACATAGTATTATAATTACAATGGTCTGTTTGTTTGTCATGATGTAATTACAGTGTAATTACTTGTGTCATGTTTGGCTGTATAAGTGTAATTACATATAAATAATATTTTTTCAGATTAATATGCAAATAATTTTCACTATATGATAAATATTTATATGTATAATAAATATTATGTATTATATATTATTATATATTAAAAATGCATATTCTTTTATAAGAGAGTATATTAAATAATTATAAACTAACACATAATATCATAAAAATAATTGGTATCTTCCATATAAATAATGTTGTAACTTAAAAGAGAACAATGAAAACTTTAATAACAAATCAAAATTCTTTACCAACTCATGTGAATTAAAAAAAGATAGATATGAGCTTAAGACAACGTGAAGTTAGGGAAAAAAAATAGTTCAATAAAGGGAAAAAAAAGAAGTTAGCTGGAGTGAAATTGCAGAGACAGTGCTGGGAAGAAGTGAAGAAGAAATGTTTTGCTTTTTCTATCGTTTTTATTTCCCATGAATAATATAATATTGAAAGAAAAAAAAGAATTGGTAAGGTTACCTGGTATTACATCATGTGATTACACCCAATTTTTTATCCTCCCTTGACAATTGGAGAGTATAATTACTCTCTCTCAAATACAGTTAATTCTTCACCAACTAAGTAATTATGTGGTCAAATAAATATACCAAAATATATAATTACATTCAATTTTAATTCTCGAGTGATTTTTCAAACAGACTCTTATTATTATTAGGAATTGTAACTGTAGTTAAAGTAAAAATGTGAAGGCTTTGACTTGAACAATATTTCAAGAGGATTGTAATTTGTTGCCTTGTCTATCTCTTTATTATTAGGAGTTGTAACTGTAACTAAACGTTGAACTTTCAAAATAATTGATTGATTATTCTTAACTAAAAATAATCTAATTTCCAATTCTAATGAATAAATAAAATAACTGCCCAACATGGGTGGCAGTATCCATTGTGAATAATTGTGTTCCCCACGTTTGAAACCACGATAAACCATGGAGTGTTTTTCTTTTTTTTTGTTGCTTTATTATTATTTCTATTTAAAAAGTGTTTTGATGAATTTTTAGGTTTATAATAAATTAAATAAAAAATTAATGAAAAACGTGGGAGTCTGGGATTGGAATAAATTTTTTTTTTAGTTTTCAGTTTTAAAAAGTATGTGCCAAAAAATGTGGGACTCCATGATGTTAATAACTGAATTGGTTAATATTAAAATTTTGTAATTTCTTTTCTATTTTAAAGATTTTTGAATCTCTAAAAGTATTGGAGTTTTATCATACAACATGACAGGTGTTGATATTTCGTTTTGACATTTGGCATAATTTCATGAATTTGCTTCTCCTTTTATATATTAATAGATTAGGATTTCAATCCTAAATCAATTTCTGCTGAGAATTAATGAATTAACATAGTATCAGAGCCTATTATCGAGTGTTTATGGCTCCGCATGTTCATCTCACGGTGTTTGTTTCTCGAGTTTTGTCGAAATTTTCACCGCCGGAAGTTTCTGCGACTTTCTTCGATTTTTGATCAATTTAGTCAAAATTGATGGCTGCCAGTGCATTTCTTAGAGATTTTGTGGTGTTTCTCTGGTAAATCTGTGGCTCGATTCTGTGGAGTATATTCATCCCTAATTTTCAACTCTGCCGATGGTATCAAAGGTCGTGGTTGGTTTTTTCCGTGATAAATTGAAGGCCTTTCTTCTTTAGGTTGCAAAGAAGGGCATTAATATCTTTTCATTATTCAATTTTGGGTTGACGTGTTGATAGATAACAATTCTCTATTTTTCTGTACAAAATTGACCTAACTAGGGTTTAGAAATGAGTAGTTTTGAAGTGAGTTCGTCACCTACAACCGATGGTGTTGACGATTTACTATCCCTCCTTCCCATCCTTTCTACATACAGCCCTAGGACAGTCCAGGTGCTCACCTGGTGTCCCCTCCCTTTGATGGCAATGATTTTGTCATTTGGCGTAAGAACATGCTTACCAGTTCTCTCTGCTAAAAACAAATCAGGTTTCATCACTGGTAGGATATCCAAACCACAATTTCACTCTCCTTATTATCATTTTTGGGAACAAACTCCTAGTCTAGGGATATAGCCAACAGTATAATGTGTTTTGACACTGCTAAGGATATATGGACTGACATTAATGAGAGGTCTGGTACTTCTAATGGCTCTAAGTACATTCAACTTCAAAGGGAATTAGTCTTACTTCCCAAGGTCATTTAGATATTTTTACTTACTTTACCAAGCTCAGAGGTATTTGGGATGAGCTTAGTACTGCTTATGTTGGTCATGTATGTTCTTGTTGTGCTCTCTCCAAATTCATTGAAGAGCAGAAAATCTATCAATTCCTCAGAGGTCTGAATGAGTCTTATTTTACCTGCAAAAGCAATATTCTTAAGATGATTTCCCTTTCATCCTTAAGTAAGGCGTACTCCATGCTACAACATGATGAGAAACAGAAAGTGACTTCTGCTCCTGTTCCTGTTTCTCCCATGATTCTGCCTCCTTCGATGCCTCAGTTGGTCCTGTGAACAATTCTAGGGTTTTAGTCAGACGGTTCAAATTGATACAAAGAGGGGGTCTAGTTCATCTTCCAACCTTTCCTACATATATTTTAAAAAGTTTGGGCACACTATAGATAAGTGTTACAAACTGCATGGCTTTCCCTTAGATTTTAAATTTACCAAGAATAGAAGGTCTGCAGCTTGTGTTCTGTCTGATGGGCATCTTATGGATTCTACTTTCACCAAACCAAATTCATCTAATGATGGTGGACATGGATTCAGTAAAGAACAATATCATTATCTCATGATCCTGATTCAACAAGTCCACATATCTCCTACTCTTCATTTTGAGAATATTGCCACTGCAAATACAAGGCTTGCCAATTTTGCATGTGTGTACAATCACCCTGAGGTGCATTCTGCTTCTTTTCATGCATGTGCAGTTTCAAACTTAGGTCTAAACCCTTGGATCATAGATTCTGGTGCCACCAACCACATGACACCATACAAACACTTACTTCACAATCTTAAACCCTTAGTAACATATTTCCTAATTACGTTACCTAATAGATATAAAGTAAAGGTCATATCTACTGGTTCTTTAATTCTTAGAGCAGATATGACTTAGCATAATGTCCTATTAGTTCTCTTATTTCATTTTAATTTGATCTTTGTACACAAGTTACTTCTTTAGTTCAAATGCCTTGCAATCTTCACCATTTCTAACTGTATTTTACAGGGCTTTCTCTGAGGAGGCCTCTAGAAATTGATAAGGCTGCAAATGGACTGTACTTCGTGCATTCAGCTGATTCCCATTTTCCTTTGTCTAGTCCTAGTTCTGTTTTTTCTTTTGCTCAGTGTAATGTTTCTGCTTTTGTTCCTAGCACTACTATTATTTCCAATTCTGTTGACCATTCTGTATCTCATAGTTTATCTTGTAATCCGTTTGTTGTTGCTAATAAGATGATATGTTTTGGCATCAAAGATTAAGTCACATTCCAGTGAGATCTATTTCATTTTTGTCAAATATGATTTCATCTAAACAATCATTTTTGTGCAATATATGTCCACTGGCTGGACAACATACACTTCCATTTCCAGATAGTACTATATCTTCTTATCTTCCTTTTCAACTGTTCACTTTGATATCCAGGGCCCTTACAACACTCAAACTTACAATGGTTTGGGTATTTTTTAACTCTAGTTAATGATTTCACTAAAGTTATATGGACTCATCTTCTTTCCTACAAGAGCAATGCTCTTTCAATTCTCAAAGATTTAATCCCAGTGGTGAGAGTATAGTTTCAATCTTCTATCAAATGTTTTAGGTCTGATAATGCCTATGAACTAGGGGGTAGTTCTGAACTCCAACAATTCTTTGCTGATAATGGTATACTTCACCATGCTACTGTCCCTCACACTTCTCAACAAAATGGTATTGTTGAAAGAAAACAGAAACACCTTTTAGAAGTTTCTAGGGCTCTTTTATTCTAATCCAAACTCCCTCTCAAGTACTGGGGTGAACGTGTTCTCACTGCTAGATATCTCATCAATAGAATTTCCTCCATAGTTTTACACAACATCTCACATTTTGAGAAACTGCATGGTCATGCTTCTTCTTATGATCACTTGAAGTCCTTTGGTTACCGCCTTTGTCATGCAGCCACTCCTAAGCCTGGCAAGGGTAAGTTTCAACCTAGTTCTATTTTTGCTGTTTTCTTGGGGTACCCTTATGGGAAAAATGGGTACAAATTACTTAAATTGTCATCCTTTTTTATCTTTTTCTCTAGAGATGTTGTCATTTATGAACACATCTTCCCTTATCACTCTCCTTCTCCTTCTCCAACTTTTCCTCCTCCTTCTGATTATGTTGAGGTCTCTCCTTCTCCTACACCTTCTGCTGCACCTTTTGCCTCTCCCGCTTCTGCTTCCATCCCTCCTTCTTCTCCTGTTTTAGTTCCTGAATTTAGGAGGTCTGGCAGGCCTGTTTAGGTTCCCAAGTACATTAAAGATTTTTTTTTGTATTTTTGTTGTTCCTTCTTCCTTTTCTGCTTCTGTGTCTCCTTATGTACCTAGTGTTGAAATACACATGCATGAACCTCAAATTTACCAACAGGCCATTTCTAATCCTACTTGGCAAGAGGCCATGCTAATGAAATTTCAAGCACTAGAAGCTAACAACACTTGCAACATTGTTCCCCTTACTCCTTATAAGAAGGTCATTCCATAAAAATGGGTGTATAAGATTAAACAAAAATTTGATTGTTCTATTGAGAGATACAATGATAGACTCTTCATAAGAGGAAACACACAGAGGAAAGGTATTGATTATACTGAGACCTTTTTCCTTGTTGTTAAACTCACAAACATTAGATGCCTTCTTACTCTAGCTGTGAAGAGAGGTTGAACTGTTTTCCAATTGGATGTCAACAATACTTTTTTGCATGGTGACCTCCATGAGGAAGTTTACATGAAGATTCCTCGTGGTTTGGAAGTGTCTCCATCTTTTTCTACCTCTCCTCCTTTGGTGTGCAAGCTTCAGAAGTCACTCTATGACCTCAAGCAAGCATTCAGACAGTGGTTTGCAAAGCTGTCTGAATCCTTGCTGTCCAGAGGCTACATATCTAGCAAAAATGACTATTTCTCTATTTATCAGATCCTCTAGCGCTTCTTTGGTGGTTCTGGTTGTCTATGTAGATGACATTTTATTAGCTGGTGATGATCTTGATGAGTTGAATGCTTTGAAAGCTTTCCTGGATGCTTAATTCAAGATTAAGGACTTGGGGTATGTCCATTACTTTCTAGGTTTGGAAGTTACTCCTCATGACCATGGTTATCTTATGACTCAACACAAGTACACTTCTGACTTACTTTATGAGTTTCATTGTGACCACTTCTTCCCTGTTACACCCCTTTTGGATTCTAATGTGAAATTGGTTTCTGAAATGCATGCCCTCTTGCTTAATCGTACTACATTTGGGAGGTTAGTTGGCAAGCTCAGCTTGCTGATATGCTGACCAAAGCTCTGCCTGGCCCTCTTCATCATCAATTTTTAGGCAAGCTTGGAGTGTTTACACCCTCCAGCTTGAGGGGAGTGTTGACAATATTGGGCCACTTGATAAAAACTAAGGAATTATTGGGCCTCATTATTTTCTACTTAGTTTGGGCCTCCTTGTATATCTGGCCCAGTTTGGTTTTAATCATTCATTAATTTGTATATACACTGATGATGGAACATTCCAGACATAATAAGAAATAAGAATTCATTTTCTCTCTCAGATATTTGTTCCTCTCGTCTCTCTCTCTCTCTCTTCTCTTTATTAACGTTTCAATCCTAAATCAATTTCTGCGATTACACTGAGAATTAATGAATTAATATTACTCAATTCATATACTAAGTGGTTCAATGACATTTTTTAAGCAATCAAACATGGTCCTATCACTTTACACAGAAAGATCCAATTTGATTGGTTAATAAATCAAATGAGTCGATCAAAATTTAGGTAAAGACCTTATTTATCGCACTACTGTCTTTTCTACAACTGTAAATATATATAGGTTGTTTTCAAGATCAAAGACACCAGGACATCATTTTGATTTGAAGTGAGATTAAACGAGATCAATTTAAATAGAACTTTTCTCTCAAGATCAAACTTAAGCATTGTTGGAATCTATTTCCTTGAAGATCAAAGTGCTATCAAACTTTTCGTGATGTCACGACCCAATTTACCCTATAAGTCATGAACTAGCCATGTATTTATTCATTTTAATAATTTTAAAATAGTTAAGTTTTATTATTTAAGTAAGTAAGAGGTTAAAAATTTAATAAAATAAAGCGTAAATAAATATGAGAGCAAGCGTGGTGTAATAAATACTCAAAAATCATCAAATGTCTAGTAGCATATTTCCAAGACTTGGTATCACAAGTGTATGAGAAAATAGTAGAATATACAAAATACTAAACTACTGTCTGAAATAGAGTAGACGGAAAGTAAATACAAAAGAGAGACTCCGGGTGCTGCAGAACGGACTGGGAAGCAGCTCACCACTAAGCCTCAGGGTATCGGCGGTGCGCACTAGAATGACTGCCAGATGCACCTGCATCAGATCCTGCACTATTAGTTCAGAAGTGTAGCGTGAGTACATAAATAATACGTACCTAGTTAGTATCCAGTCTAACCTCGAAGAAGTAGTGACGAGGGGTCGACGTTGACACTTGCTATGGGCCAATAATAAAATGCAGAAACACTAAACAGTGATGGGATATAGAAATGACAATAATAACACAATAACAAGCCGTGAATAAATGATTCCTTAACTGATAATAAATTCCAAAATCTTCATCTGACACATACTAGTTCCAAATCACTTCCGGTTTTTAAAAAAAATATACTTCTCACACCATAACATAATATAAAGTTTACTCGGGTTTTGAAAATTATCACGCATGATTTATACCGAGGTGGTACGACCCGATCCAATTTACTGTGTGCACTGCCGAGGGTCGAACGATACGAACCATAGATGCATCTATTACACTGCCGAGGCGAACAACCCGCTCCCATGGGAATAGAGAAGTTTACCTCGCTCACGGAAGTACTTGCAACGCGAGAGGACATGGATTTCTCAAAGTTATTAAGTATTCCTCAATTCTTTCCTAAATAAGAAATCTAACTCGGAAGTTTTCAACTTTAAAATCTCTAGTCTCGCTCTTTTTAAGATAATTAGTATGCACAACAAGCATGATAGTACAATTAAAGCATGATGTAAATCTAAGACTACCCCGGACATCTCATGGAATATAGCTATGCACGGACTCTCGTCACCTAGTGCGTACGTAGCTCCCCACACAAGTAATTCACAATAAAAATACACCTAAGGGGATGAGTTTCTTCTTACAAGGTTAGGCAAGAGACTTACCTCGTTCTCAAGCTCACTTCCGGTCCACTAATTTGCTCTAAAAGCCCAAGTTGATGCCGAACAATCCGAAACTAGTCAAATATTATATAATTTAATAAATATATACTCAAAACTTCATAATTTAGCTATTAGAGTAATCATCCAACCTAAATTGAAAGATTCTTAAAATTCGGCCCCAGGCTCACGTGCCCGGATTTCGGAAATTTTTGAAGATAAATATTACCCATAGCCTGACGAACTCAAATATATAACTTTTACTTAATTCCATAATCAATTTCGTGGTCAAATCTCATTTTTACCAAACTCTAGGTTCTTCACCAATCCCACAAGTTTTCAGAATTTCTTCATGTTTAATCTACCTAAAACCCGCATAATCAACTTGAAAATGGATGGGAGTTACTTACCTTTGGATATTGATGAGAATCCCCCACAAGTGAGCTCTGAAAATAACTCAAGACCAAATGAAATGTGAGGAAAAATGGCCTAAGTCTCGGATTAAAAACCCTCACTGCCCAGCGACTTCCACACCTGCGGTCACTAGATCGCATCTACAAACCGCAGGTGTGATCAAAAGGTCGCACCTTCGATCCTCCACTGCCTTCAGCTTCCTCGCTTCTGCGGACGGAGAGACTCTTCTGCGGGTCTGCTTCTACGGACTCCTTCCGCTTCTGCGGATTCCTTTCGCTTCTGCAACCCACAGTCGACCAGCCCAAGTCCGCAACTGTGGAGCCTCGATGGCTTCTGCTGGCGCGCAGATGAGGAACAACCCTCGCACCTGCAACCACCTTGATCCAGCATCAGGTTCGCTTCTGCGACCATTGGGCCACTCCTGCGAGTTCGCACCTGCGGCCCTTTCCATGCAGGTGCGATTGCACCAGATCTGAAGCACCAGTAGTTCTCCCATGCCAATTCCGAGCCTGATTCCAATCCGTTTCACACCCGGGGACCCTATCCAATCATATTCACACATCCAACAACATAATACGGACCCGCTCGCGCGATCAAAAAACCAAAATAACATCTAGAGTTACGAATTGAACACCAAAACACATGAATTCAACCATGAAGCTTAACAACTTTTAAAAATACTTTCGCGCGTTCGATTCCTATCAAAACAAATCGGAATGATGCCAAATTTTGCGTGCAATTCTTAAATTACCATACGGAGCTATTCCCCAGCATGGAATCCCAAACAGACCTCGATAACACCAAAACCAACTTCAAACCAAATTTAAAGAACTTGAAAAACCTTCAATGTGCCAACTTCCAATATTAAGTGTCGAAATGCTATCGGGTAATCCAAAACCCGATCCGAACATACGCCCAAGTCCAACATCATACGAACCTATTGGGACCGTTAAATCCTAATTCTGAGATCGTTTACTACAAATGTTGATCCAAGTCAAACTTAACATTTTTAAGCCAATAAACTATGTGTTATGTTTCAACCCGAACCCTTCTAAACCCCGAAATAACCATCCCCGCAAGTCAAAAAACATCAAAAGCACATATGAGAGTCTTATTTAGGAGAACGGGGATCTAGAAAGCAAAATTACCAGTCGGGTCGTTACATTCTCTTCCTCTTAAAGAAACGTTCATCCTCGAACGAGTTTAGAATCGTACCTGGAGTGCCGAATAATTGTGGATATTTTCTCCACATTTCCTCCTCGGTCTCCCAAGTCACCTCCTCGACTAGTTGACCCCTCCACTGAACTTTTACTGCAGAAATCTTCTTGGACCTCAACTGGCGATCCTGCCTGTCAACAATGGCAATTGGCTCCTCCTTATAACCCAGGCTCTCATCTAACTGAACCGTGCTGTAGTCTAACATATGCGGCATGTCGGCATGATACTTCCGGAGCATAGACACGTGGATGACTTGATGAACTCTCGATAGACTGGGAGGCAAAGCAAGCTCATAGGCAACCTCCCCAACTTGTCTCAACACCTCGAATGGACCTATAAACCTTGGGCTAAACTTGCCCTTCTTGCCAAATCTCATATTTCCTTTTGTCGGCCAGACTTTCAAGAGAACCTTCTCGCCCACCATAAATGATAAATCACGCGCCTTCTGATCCGCGTAACTCTCCTGTCCGGGCTCTGTTGTGCGAAGTCGCTCCTGAATCAGCTTTACCTTTTCCAATGCATCCTTTACCAAATCAGTACCATATAACTTAGCCTCGCCCGGCTAAAACCATCCGATGGGAGAATGACATCGCCGACCATACAAGGCCTCAAATGGAGCCCTCTCGATGCTGGACTAATAATTGTTGTTGTACGCAAACTCGGCCAAAGGCAAGAATTGATCCCACTACCATCCAAAGTCAATCACACATGTCTGAGCATATCCTCCAAGATCTGAACCGTTCACTCTGACTGCCCGTCAGTCTGCGGATGAAAGGCTGTGCTGAGCTCTACCCAGGTCCCCAACTCATTCTGTACTGCCCTCCAGAAATGCGAAGTAAACAGAGGGCCTCTATCTGATATAATGGAAACAAGCACACCATGCAACTGAACAATCTCCTGAATGTTAATCTGGGCCAATCTCTCTGAAGAATACGTGGTCACAATCGGAATGAAGTGTGCCAACTCGGTCAACCTGTCAACAATGACCCAAACTGCGTCAAACTTCCTCAAGGTCCGTGGAAGCCCAACTACGAAGTCTATAGTAATACGCTCCCATTCCCACTCAGGTATAACCATCTGCTAGAGTAGGCCACCTAGCCTCTGATGCTCATACTGACCTACTGGAAATTTAGGCACCTCGTTACATACTCAAATATGTTTGTCTTCATCTGCCGCCACCAATAATGCTGCCTCAGGTTGCGATACATCTTCGTAGCACCTGGATTAATAGAGTACCGAGAACTGTGTGCCTCTTCTAGAATCGTTTCCCTAAATCCATCAACATTAGGGACACATAGACGACCTTGGAGTCGCAGAACACCATCTTCACTGATAGGAACCTCCTTGGCACCACCTTGTAGTACTGTCTCTCTGAGAACCAATAAGTGCGGATCGTCGTACTGGCGAGACTTGATCTTCTCGAATAGTGAAGCCTAGGCGACGACGCATGCAAGAACTCGCCTGGGCTAGGAAATATCCAACCTCTCAAGTTTGTTAGCCAAGGACTGAATGCCTAAAGCTAATGGCCCCCCCTACTAAAATGAATGCCAAACTACCCATACTCTCTGCCTTTCTGCTCAAGGCATTCGCAACCACATTTGCCTTGCCCGGATCATAAAAGATGGTAATATCATATACTTTTAGTAACCCAAGCCACTTGCGCTGCCTCAAATTGAGATCCTTCTGCTTGAACAAATGGTGCAAGCTGCAATGATTAGTGTAAACCTCACAGAACACCCCATAAAGATGATGCCTTAAGATCTTAACAGCATGAACTATCGCGGCCAACTCCAAATCGTGTATGGGGTAATTCTTCTCGTGGGGCTTCTACAGGTGTGAAGCATATGCAATAAATAGCCCCTCCCGCATCAATACACAACCCAAACCAACACGTGAAGCGCCGCAATACACAGTATACATCCTGAATCGAAAGGCAACACTAACAAGGAGCTGAAGTCAATGCGGTCTTGAGCTTCTAAAAGCTCTCCTCGCAATCATTGGACCATCGGAACAAAGCACCCTTCTGGGTCAATCTAGTCAAAGGTACTGCAATAGATGAGAAGCCCTCCACAAATTGACAATAATAATCTGCCAACCCCAAGAAGCTTCTGTTCTCGGTCGCTGTGGTAGGACGAGGCCAACTCTGAATTGCCTTGATCTTCTTGTGATCTACCTTAATACCCTCGCTTGATATATCATGCCCCAAGAATGCCGCAGAATCTAACCAAATCTCACGCTTGGAGAACTTAGCATATAACTTCTGTTCCCCAAGGTTTGAAGCTCCACTCTCAAATGCTGCTCGTGCTCCTTCACGCTACGCGAGTAGATTAAAATGTCATCAATGAAGACAATGAAAAATAAGTCAATATACGGCTTGAACACCCAGTTCATCAAATCCATAATCGCCGCCGGGGCGTTAGTCAATCTGAAAGACATCACTAAAAATTCATAGTGGCCATATCTAGTCTAAAAGTCGTCTTCGGAACATCCGAATCACGAATCTTCATCGAGTGGTACCCCGATCTCAAGTCAATCTTAGAGAACACCGTGGCACCTTACAACTGGTCAAATAAATCATCAATACGCGGCAACGGGTACTTGTTCTTAATGGTAACTTTGTTCAACTGGTGGTACTCAATGAACATCTGCATAGTCCTATCTTTCTTCTTCACAAATAACACTAGTGCACCCCAAGGGAACACACTCGGTCTGACGAACCCCTTTGCTAACAACTCCTCAAGCTGTTCTTTCAGCTCCTTCAACTCTTTTAGAGCCATGCGGTACAATGGAATAGAGATAGGCTGGGTACCTGGAGCCAAATCAATACAAAAATTCACGATCTAGTGGCATGCCTGGAAGGTCATAAGGAAACACATCGGAGAACTCCCGGACCATGGGCACTAAATCAATCGCCGGAGTCTATGTAGTAGTATCACGAACATAAGCTAGATAACCCAAACAACCCTTCTCGACCATGTGTCGAGCCTTCAGAAAAGAGATAACCCAACTAGATGCACTGATAGACGAACCCTTCCACTCCAATCTAGGCAACTTTGGCATCGCCAAGGTAACAGTATTTGGCATGGCAATCAAGGATTGAGTGATGTGGAGACAACCAATCCATGCCTAGGATGATCTCAAAGTCAGTCATATTGAGCAACAGAAGATCTGCTCTAGTCTCATAACCATAGAAAGTCACAATACAAGATCGGTAGATCCGATCCACAACAACTAAATGGCCCACTGGTATGGACACATAAACAGGAGTACCTAAGGACTCACAAGGAACACACCAAGAAATGAGCAAATAGAGATAAAACATATGAGTATGTAGACCCTAGATCAAATACTACTGAAGCATCCTATCGCAGACAGAAATAATATCGATGACTAGGGCATCTGAGGCTACTGCATCTGGTCTGGATGGAAAGGCATAGAACCTAGCTGGAGTGCCACCTGACTGCCCTCCACCTTTATGACGAGCCCTACCCACCTACCCCTCTGGGTGGCCAAACGGCTGGTATGACAGCCGGTGCTATAATCATAGGTTGATGACCCTGCTATACTGCCTTTCCCCAAAGTTTGGGACAAAACCTCTTCATGTGGCCAAGATCCCCACATTCGTAACAACCTCTCGAAATGATGGACTGCTAACCTGAAGTCTGACCATGATGGGCGGAATACCCACTGGAGGAACCCTGAATAGCTGGTGGGCAGTAGAAACTCTCTGACATGGCGCTGAAATAGGGCCGCACTAGAGCACCCCGCGAAGGCGGCGGTGCTGGATATGTGGGCCTGCTAAACTGACCCCTCACAAACTGGCCTATAACCCCGACTGGGGCACCACTAAACCCTCCAGAATATCGAAACTGCTTATCCCTCGTCACCTGCTCTCGGCTCCGTTGACGAACACCCTCAATCCTCCGAGATCTCCAAAACTATCTCGTACGAAGTCCCCATCTCAACCTCTCGGGCCATAGTGGCCTGGATACCAGAGTGCAAACCCGCAACGAACCTCCACCACTCTCTCTGCGTCAGTAGGAAGTATCATAAGTGCATGGCGAGACAACTCAGAGAATCTCGCCTCATAGTCGGTCACTGACATCTTGCCCTGCTGGAGCTGCTCGAACTGAAATCGCAACTCTTCCCTCTAAGAGGGTGGAATATATCTATCTAGGAAGAGGCGTGTAAACTTGTCCTAAGTCATAGGAGGAGAACCTGCTGGTCTGCCGAGAAGATAGGATATCCACCATTTACAGGCCCTGCCCTCCAGCTGAAAGGTGGTAATGTCCGCCCCGTAGGACTCCAATATCCTCATGTTGTGCAGTCTGCCCCTACAACAATCAATAAAATCCTAGGGGTCCTCATGTCGCTCACCTCCAAAGACAGGAAGATGTAACCTGGTCCATCTGTCCAATAGCTTTTGTGGCTCGCCGGCCACAGCTGGTCTGGGCTCAAGTATAGCTGTTGTAACTGGCTAGGCTCCGGCCATGAGTAGTGCGCCTGGGCCTGATATACGGCAGCTGCATGCCCTGGAGCCTGAGCGGTAGGGGTCTGTGCTCCCTTTCCCGCCTGAGATGTGGCTGGGTCCCCTGGAAATAAACCAGCCTAAGTCATAGGATCCACGAACCACAGAATACGTCCCATGACCTCCTAGAATCCCGATGCGGACATGTAATCCACTGGGGCTGGCTCCGCTGCAGGCACCTCGCTCTACTCCTCAATAGCAGGATCCTCCAATGGATCCACTAGTGGTACAGCTGGAGCAACTCTAGGACGTCCTCGTCCTCTACCATGAGTTGGAGCCTTCCCTCGGCCTCTGCTTCGGCCTCTAGTAACAGGGGGGGAGCAGCTGTTCCATGGTTGGGTACATCTGCCACGCACGTTCTCACCATTTGTTAGAGAATAAGAGAAAGAGTCTTGGCATAATATCAACTGCATGATAGGAGGTGAAGAAAGAGTAGTTTCCTAACATCCTATAGCCTCTCAAAGATAAGTACAGACATCTCCGCATCGATCCGCAAGACTCTATTTGGCCTGCTCATAACTTGTGGACCTACGTGAACCTAGTGCTCTGATACCATGTTGTCACGACCCAATTTACCCTATAGTACGTGATGGCACCCAACGTCGCCGCTAGGTAAGCCAACGGTGAACTAGCCATGTATTTATTCTTTTCAACAATTTTGAAATAGTTGATTTTTATTTATTAAGTAAGTAAGAGGTAAAAATTTTAATAAAATAAAGCGTAAAAAAATATAAGACCAAGTGTGGTGCAATAGATACTCAAAAATCATTAAATGTCTACTAGCATATTTTCAAGATCCGGTGTTACAAGTGTATGGGCTACTAGTAGAATATACAAAACACTAAACTACTGTCTGGAAAAAAAAATTTGTCTTCTCTGAGTGATAAGGAGAGAAAAAAAATTAAGTCAAAAGAAAGTGCCATTTTGGAGTTTTATCATGGATTTCTCAGAGTTATTAAGTATTCCTCAATTCTTTCCCCAAATAAGAAATCTAAGGAAGTTTTCAACTTTAAAATCTCTAGTCTTAGCTCTTTTTAAGATAATTAATATGCACATCAAGCATGACAATACAATTAAAGCCTGATGTAAATCTAAGACTACCCGGACGTCTCATGGAATATAGCTACGCACGGACTCTCGTCACCTAGTGCGTACGTAGCTCCCCACACAAGTAATTCACAATAAAAATACATATAAGTGGATGAGTTCCCTCTTACAAGGTTAGGCAAGAGACTTACCTCTTTCTCAAACTCACTTTCGGTCCACTAATCCGCTCTAAAAGCCCCAAGTCGATTCCGAACTATCCGAAACTAGTCAAATATTATATAATTTAATCAATATATACTCAAAACTTCATAATTTGGCTACTAAATTAATCACCCAACCCAAATTGGAAGATTCTTAAAATTTCCCCAGCCCCACGTGCCCGGATTCCGAAAATTTTCGAAGATAAATATTACTCATAGCCTCACAAACTCAATATATAATTTTTACATAATTCCATAATCAATTTCGTGGTCAAATCCCATTTTTACAAACCCTAGGTTATTCACACGTCCTACAAGTTTTCAGAATCTTTCCATGTTTAATCTACCTAAAACCCGCATAGTTAACTTGAAAATGGGTGGGAGTTACTTACCTTAGGATATTAATGAGAATCCCCCTCAAGTGAGCTCTCAAAATCGCCCAAACCAAATGAAATGTGAGGAAAAATGGCCTAAGTCTCGGATTAAAAACCCTCACTGCCCAGCGACTTCCGCACCTGCAGCCACTAGATCGCATCTGCGAAACCGCAGGTGTGGTCAAAAGGTCGCACATGCGATCCTCCACTACCTCTAGCTTCCTCGCTTTTGCGGACGAAGGGATGCTTCTGTGGGTCTGCTTCTGCGGACTCCTTCCACTTCTGCGGATTCCTTTCGCTTCTGTGACCCACAGCCGGCCAGCCTAAGTCCGCATATGCGAAGCCTCGACGCTTCTGCGGGCGCTCAGATGCGGAACAATCCTTGCACCTGCGACCACCCAGCTCCAGCATCAGGTTTGGTTCTGCGACCACTGGGCCGCTCCTGCGAGTTCGCACCTGCGGCCCTTTCGACGCAGGCGCGATTGCACCAGTTTGAAGCACCAGCAGTTCTCCCATGCCAATTCCGAGCCCGGTTCCAATCCGTTTCACACCCGGAGGCCCCGGGATCTCATCTTATCACACTCACACATCCAACAACATGATACGGACCCCCTCGCGCGATCGAAATACCAAAATAGCATCTAGAATTACGTATTGAACATTAAAACGCATGAATTCAACCATGAAACTCAGAAACTTCTAAAAACACTTCCGCGCGTACGATTCCTGTCAAATCAACTCGGAATGATGCTAAATTTTGCGTGCAAGTCTTAAATCACCCTACGGAGCTATTCTCGGGCTCGAAATCCCAAATGCATCTCGATAATACCAGAACCAACTTCATACCAAATTTAAAGAACTTGAAAAATCTTTAATGTGCCAACTTTCAATATTAAGCGCCGAAACGCTACCGGGTCATCTAAAACCCGATCTGAACATACGCCCTAGTCCAACATCATACGAACCTATTGGGACCGTCAAATCTCGGTTCCGAGATCGTTTACTACAAATGTTGACCCAAGTCAAACTTAACCTTTTTAAGCGAGTAACAAGGAACTAAGTGTTTTGATTTCAACACGAACCCTTCCAAATCCCGAACTAACTATCCCCACAAGTCATAAAACAGTAAAAGTATATACAGGAGTTTTATTTAGGGAATAGGAGATCTATAAAGTGAAATAACCGATCGGACTATTACACTTGATGATTACACCATTAGGAGATTGTCGTCATTCTTCATTTGAGAAATATGATACTTTTGCCATCGAATAAAAAAAAAGATAATTATTTTGAAGACATGATCAATGGATACTCACAGTTGTATACTCACATTTACTAAGGAAGTAATTGCCCGCATATGTTTCGTAATTCCAATTATTTTCTTCATGCGAAATTTGTAGTGAATATATAAACATGTAAATTGTTGTTAAGTTGATTAAAGTGTGTTTGGTATTGGCGTAAGTCACTTTCCACGATACGTACTTTTGGATATTTGATTGGTCAATGAAATACATTAGAGATAAATAATATTATTAGTAAATTCGAGCGTGTTATGATGCAACTTTTGAATATTATAGCCTAATGATAAAATATACTATGTATTAGTAGAAGCAAATAATATAAAAAACCAAGATAGTTTGGCGGAAACTAACTTCTATACATAATTGAAGAAGGTCATTTTCCCCCTTTTATGGTAATCAAACATAAACAAAACAACTTCTTAACTAATAGTCCTTTGGATTTTATATTTTTTACATTTTTCGTTGGAATGGTCTCCTCTACCCTATCTTTATGTAATAAATTATCCACACAAAAAAAAAAGTACTATTGGTAAAACTTGTCCCATGTCAATGATAGATCAAATAGCAACTCACTTTGACTCATATTAACAACATCACAACACAAAATGTCAACAATAACAACAATAATAAACGCAAGAACAAAAAAGTAATAGGAAAAAATCTCCTTTAATCCCCTACTCTTTATTCAGTCAATATGTTACACAAATAAAAATGAAATTTTACTAAAAGCAGTACCCGCTTTTTGCAAATGTAACTACAAAATTACCATCATCGATCATCGCGAATAATTATATTTTTGTACAAAATTGTACAAATTCAAAAGGGATAATAAATAAATTTTAGTTAATTATAACCTCTAAGGGTCCTATTATGGAGGATACCTTTGTAAAGAGCTTGCCAATTCAAAGGCATGGATTCCAAGCTCTCATCATCAGATGATTCTCCATGATTAATCCTATGCTTCCTTGAAATATGATCATCACCTTCATCTTTATTATTTTCAGGGCCCAATTCCACAACTTTATTGGAGAAGATTATCTTCTTCTTTGCTTGATCTTTATCTGATCACATAAGGTAAATATCACCAAATAAATTGTTAATACTATTATTTTTCCTACGTTGTGAATCCTTATTTAAATAGATTTTGTTTCATGGGAGTTGAGGGCTAGCTAACTTAGTGAACCTCATCAGTAATATAATATTCTCTTCTCCCTTCTGTCCCCGATATAATATGTATATATATCATTATTTATTTCCCCGGGCAAGAAAGTAATTCGAGTTCATAACTAAACATAAATGATCAAAAGTCAAATCTATCAAAACCTTAAATAAGAGGTATGAACACTTACGAATATGGACCAAATAAAAATAAAGATAAAAAAAATACCATAAATATTTGCACCATCTAAAAGTCAACTTCTTTATACATAGCTAGATCTGCGAATTCATTTGACAAAACTTTTTTTTTGATGACTTGCATTTCGTAGAAGTGATCTAATAAGGTAAGTAGTAAAATATTCAAGAAATGGGTAGGCAAATAGTAGGGAAAACTTATCCACATTCATTAGTAAATATATAGCTAGCGTATAGCCATAGATTCTTAAATTTGTTTTAAAAAATTTGATTTGAGTGAAATTTGGTTGGACATAATTTTTCAAAAAATATTTTACTTTTAAAAGAAAAAACATGAAATATAATTAATACCCATAAGTTTTAAAACTATCAAAAATACCCAACAATTTTGAAGAAAATTCATACAAAACAAGCGAAAAAATCTAAAGAAAATTCACACAAAACAAGCAAAACAAATCTAAAAAAAACTTATACAAACATTAGCCGATTTTAGCAAATTACCTTCAAACTTTGTCTTTGCGGTTGATGGCCACAGATTGGCACAACAACTTTGGTAAAGGTTTTCTTTTGTTTATAGAGAAGGGCAAAGCCGCGTGAGTTTAATGAGGAAAAAGTAGGTAGATATAGATTAGTTGGGTCATAATAACAGAAAGTTGGATTTTTTTATAAAACACAAAAGTTTAGGGCAATTTTTGAAATTTTTTTAAAAACCAAATGATAATATTTTGGGCCAAAAATAACTGTTGAGCTGATTTTGAGATTTGTAAATTTGCCAAAATATAGATAAAAAACAAATAGGTATTTGCCAAATTTGGCCAAACGGGGACTTAGTGTAAGTAAGATTGCTTTATACAATCGGGACAAAGATTCTAGCGGTTTTAGCTTATATATATAGGAGGGAGAAAAGCCTTAATATGAGGGATGATAAAGATTGTTTTTATAACAAATCCAAATTGGGAAAAAAAACTAAAGTTGGCAACTTTCTCAAAATTTTCAAATTTAAATATCACAAGCTCCAAAATTTAAGGAGAGAGGTCAAAATACCTATTTCAAGTTCCTGCAGCTTGTTCATGAAATCAGAAAGAAGGTGTTTATGCACTCTCATTGCAAGGAGGACAACACTTCCAGAAACTGCAAAAACAGCCACAAATGCAGATCCCAAAGATTTCTCCATTGACCTTTTTTTTCTTTCAAATTTCCTCAATATCAATGGTTTTTTTTCCTTTTTTTTTTCTTATTGGATATTTTTGGGGGGCAAAAATTAAAGGAAACTTTTATGAAAAACTACAAATGAAAACATTTTCTTGAGTTGGAAAATGAGGATATAATGAGAGAAGTTCATGGAATTAGATGGAACAATGGAACAATAAACTTGCATTTAAATGGAATGGATCTGTCAAATAGACAATGAATTGTCAAAAGTCTTTATTTTCATTTTCTTTTCTTCAGTTTCTGTCGAATGCCATCAGCACATATATCTGTGGCATTTGACCATTCTTGAAATGACCTCATCAGACAATATAGGTAGCCCTTTTATTTTATTTGGGATTCTGTACTTCCTAAATGTTTTGTATCTTAGAAAAATGAGAGGCCGTATAAATCGTAAATTCACACGGTAAAATTAATTTTCAAAAATAAGAAAAATAAAGGGCTAGGTAAAAGTGGAAAATCAGAGAGAGAGAGAAAGGGAGTCAACTGTGTGGAGCTGCTTATATTTGCATGTGTTTGGTGTGGCGTATGATAATGGGAAATATGTATGGTTGTTTGGAGAACGGATCTCGTTATTTAATAATAAAGAATTCATATACTGGTAATTATATTTCAGATGTTAAAAAAAAATTATATTTATTTGAATTGGAAAGTCAAGTTTAATCATCTTTACGTGTAATGGTTGCGTATTGATACCTTTTAACAGTGTATATGTGCAATGAATATTTATAGTAATAATAATAGTATAGTATATATAGAAATTAAATCTACTCTTAAGTTGTCTTGTTCATAGTAGATTATATTGTAAACGTGCCGCCATTTCAAAAAACTTAATTTGATCCGCAAAATGTGTTTAAAAACCATACACAATGGTAACTGTTGGTTAAGAATTTATATATTATTGTAGTTGTTAGGTTATAATATTATTTTAAAAAAACTATGGGACGCAACAAACATTATTTATCATTCATAGCTATACCTTAGAAAAGTATCTATATTTGAATTTTATAGCAAATTTATTTGTAGTATTGAAACAAGAAATTAATTGTTTTGAACTAAAACAAGAGAGTGAAGTAAGTGAATGTCTTGAGTCGACTTTTAATGACAACATTCTATATTTCTTCTTTTCGCTTTGGTTGTGAATGTATAGTAATTAAGCTCTAAATTATAGTATTTTGTATAAAAGTTTCTCTTTAAATAACTCCATAGAATAAAAACTTTCTAAATTGTAAATGGAGTAGAACTGCAAATCTATCTTTGGGATCTTTACTCAAATAGCCAGATGGATTCATCGTTTATTATTTCAAGTCGATATACATAGATTATATACTGATTATATATAGTTATATACATATTATATATGAATTACACATATATTATATATCTGTAGGTTATTTTTAATTTACCAATTGTGTGACCAGCTATTTAGGTTATTTTTTTTTATAAATATTTAAAAATCACTCCCTCGCTTTACCTTTGTCACGGGTCATGAAACCATTATTTCGAAGATGTGAACAGATGTGGATTGTGGAGGCATCGGCCAAGCACGGGAATGGGCCAAACACATGGCAACTGTTTTATGGGGCAAGTGCACAAATAGCCTCTTGGAGGACTGCTATTTATAACATAGTTCAAATTTACAAGATATGTATTTAAATTTTAACCACCTCCGAATCGAACATCAGTCTCCGTTCTGAAGGTTCAAACTTCACTCCTTCAAGTCTGAAATTTATATTGTCAAAACCTAACTTCAGACTTCAGATAATCATGTTAAAATAATAGTGAAGTTTGTTGAGAGAAAATGCAAGCTCTAAGATAAGGTATCTTTCCTTTTTGCCTTCGTAAGTCTACAAGCTTCAAACGATGAAAAAACATCTCATTAACTTTCCCTTTCATGGCACAAACAGTTACCAAGAAGAAGAAGGAGAAGCGGAAGTTTGCCCTATTCAGCCTAAAGTTTATATATTCTGAAAAAATCGACATATTTTAAATAGCACATATAATAGCGAATACCTAATGTAAATTTCAAGCTACTTACACTGGCTAAAATCTTAATGAGCAGAATTTGGGCTAGAAAAATTAAAGTTGCAGCGCAAAAAAGATAATATTATAAGGCGTCTTGAATTTTTATCCTTTCGCTTGCCCCATAGGCAAACCTTCTGTTCCCTCTTGCTCCATGAGTGAACCGTCAAGGTCAAAACTTAAAAGTTTGGTTTACCCATATAGGGCAAGCGATATCAAAAGCTTAAGACCACCTACTTGTAAGGTCATCTTATGCACGTTGCACATGGATGAACACAAATGATTTATCTTCTTTTTTTATTGGTGAGATAGAATTTGATTTTACTTAACATTAATCAACCAATCAATTATGTTCCTAATCTTAAATTATTCAGGATCCATTGTACGAAATGCCTATAAGTTCTACTATATTTGAATTCATTTCATTTTAAAACTAGTAAAATTCCTTGCAATTTAAGCGCTCAAGAGAGAGACCTACCCAACCACAATGTCCTTATTTCACAGTGTTTAACATTGTTAGATGTATGCGGTCAAACTCGGGTCCATCTGTATGTAGTCAAAATCGGGCTCGAGCCTATACGGTTAGCATCGAGTTTAACTATCGCTCGATAAATCGGGCTCGAAGTGCGTAGGATCGAAGATCGAACCTGAACATCATCGAACCGGAATACGAAGCCAGAACATCCAACCTCGAGAATACCGAGCCCATCGAGCCCGACTTCGAGAATGTCCAAGGGTAGATAGTCGAACTTAAATGATGAAGGACCGAAAAATCCGCGATAAGATAAGCATCACGGCGGGAATCTCGGCACTGATCAATAGAACCGTTAAATTAGCAAAATCAAGAGATATTTTACCTTGTATAAAGATTCTTACCTTGTATAATGATTTACCAGATGATGATCTCCCTACTATATAAAGGGAGAATGTAATCGTTTAAAGGGCATCACATTTTTACTCGACTCATCAATAGAAAGAAAGAAACAGTTTATTACTCTCTTAAATCCTTTTATTGTTCCCATTCTTGCTATAATCCGTTTTCTGCTCAAGAAGGATTAATCAACGGTCAAGAGTATCTAACTTAGTTGGTTTGCTTTCCTTCTCTATTTGTCCTTTAATTTTAATTTCGCTATATTATTCATCATTTGTATCAAATTAGGCCACATATCCTTAATACCACATATAAATTCAATTGTTATCTGAAATTCAGGGTAAACAGTTTGGCGCCCACCGAAGGGCTGAGGATAATAGTGGATACTTTGACACAATTTCTTGTCACACACATTGTTTTACGCTTGCTATTTGAAGTTTCTTTGATTTTAGGTACAATACGAAAATGTCAAACTCTCGATCGACACCTCTGCACATTGATAACGAGTTCGATCACCAAGGCGAAAATAATAACATAGCACCGGGTGACGAAATTCCAATCGATGCCAACTCACAAGTGGCAGTTGATGTAGATCAGTTCACCAGTCCCACAAATAACATTCATAGGGGAACTCGATCGATGACGCAACATCCCCGAAATGACGAAGGGGACGGGATCAGTCTCCGGATGATCTTCGAAATGTTGCAAGCCCAACAGGCTACCATAGCTCAGTTACAAAATCGAAGCCAAATCTCGAACAGGATCGAACCTAGTACTTCCCAGGAAATTACCCATAGAGATAGACCGATTGCAGGAGGGTTGAATGAGGGTGAATCGGGGGCAAAACCCGAAATTATGAAGATGCTCGAAGAACTAACTAAACGAATAGAATCTGGGGAGAAAAAAATTGAGGCAAATAACAAGAAGGTGGAAACTTACAACTCCAAGGTGGATTAAATCCCAGGAGCACCCCTGATACTAAAAGGCCTAGATTCCAAGAAGTTCGTGCAAAAAACTTTTGGACCAAGCGCGGCTCCGAAACCGATACCCAAGAAATTATGTATGCCATAAATCCCCAAATACAACGGAACAACCGACCCAAACGAGCATGTAGCCGCATATACATGCGCTATCAAAGGGAACGACCTGGAGGACGACGAAATCAAGTCCGTTCTGTTGAAGAAATTTGGGAAAACCTTGTCGAAAAGAGCCATGACATGGTATCACCACTTACCCCCTAATTATATTGACTCGTTTGCTATGCTTGCAAATTCTTTTGTAAAAGCACACGCAGTCGCCATCAAAGTCGAGACGCGAAAATCGGATCTTTTAGATGTCAGGCAGAAGGATAACAAGATGCTCAGAGAGTTCGTGTCTCGGTTCCAAATGGAACGGATGGATCTACCACGGTCACTCACGATTGGGTTGTTCAAGCTTTCACCCAAGGGCTCAATGTTCGAAGCTCAACGGCTTCGCAGCAACTTAAACATAACTTAATAGAATACCCTGCTGTCATATAGGCTGATGTACATAACCGATACCAGTCAAATATCAGAGTCGAAGATGATCAGCTCAAATCCCCTTCAGGATCCATTTATCCCGTTAGAACTTACGACAAAATCCGAAGGGAAAATTATCGCGAACCAACATCGAATAGAGAGCAACGTCGACTGTATCACGGGGATAGAAAAATCAGCGTATCCGCGCTTCATTCCCCAAGACATGAAAGGAGAAAAGATCGAGGTCAGAACAAACGGGGGCTCATGATCAAAAAAGCAATTTTGAAAGGCCCATCGGACATAAAGAAGCACCTCAATTATCGGAGTATAATTTTAATGTTGATGCTGCCACCATCGTATCTGCCATCGGTCACATCAAAGATACTAGATGGCCTAGGCCATTGCAATCGGATCCAACCCAAAGGGATCCTAAACAGATATGCAAATATCACGGCACTCACGGTCATAAAACGGAAGACGGCCGACAATTGAGAGAAGAAGTAGTCCGGTTACTCGACAAAGGACACCTTCGAGAATTCTTGAGCGACCGAGCAAAAAATTACTTCGGAAACAGGAATAAACTAACAAGCCAGGAAGAACCTCAACATACGATCAACATGATTATCGGTGGAGTAGATACTCCTCAAGGTCCGATGCTCAAAACCACCAAAATATCCATCACCAGGGAAAAGCGCACTCGAAATTACTCGGTGGAGGGGTAGCGAGGAGGATGTGGAAGGAATTGCACAACCCCACAATGTTGCACTGGTAATATCTGTACTCATACATAAAGTTAGAGTAAAACGTGTGTTAATTGATCCAGGTAGCTCGGCCAATATAATCCGATCATGGGTTGTGGAGCAGCTCGGCCTGACGAACCGGATCGTTCCTACAGTCCGAGTACTTAATGGGTTCAATATGGCATGTGAAACCACCAAGGGCGAGATTACGTTGCCGATAAATACTGCTGGAACTGTTCGAGAAACAAAATTCTGTGTGATTGGAGGGGACATGAGGTACAATGCTCTATTTGGAAGACCATGGATCCATGATATGAGGGTTGTACCTTCCACATTACACCAAGTGCTGAAGTTTACAACGCCCGATGGAGTGAAAACGATTTACGGGGAGCAACCAGCTGCGAAGGAGATGTTCATGGTGGAAGAAATGACACCAACACCGATGGTTCCTAGCCAAAGGATCGAGAACAACACCAAATAGCAACCATAGATATCATCTTCGACAAAGGTGAATAAACAAGTAGATGTCAAGGATGATGACTACGGATTTCCTTGATCTTTCATCACCCCCGATGATTCTGATGCCAGCAAATCGACTATTGAGGAACTGGAACAAGTCACTCTGCGAGAAGACCTGTCCGAACGAAAGGTTACCTGGGCTCGGGGTTAAATTCCAAGCTCAGAACAAAACTTTTCTGATTCCTTATAGCTAACGAAGATTGTTTCGCTTGGTCCCATCTCGATATAACAAGTATACCGTCGGAGATAATCACTCACAAGCTGAGTCTGGATCCGAAGTTACATCCAGTCAAACAAAAAAGGAGGCTTCAGTCCGAAACCAAACATGCGTTCATCAAGGATGATGTAACCAAACTTCTAAAGATAGGGTCTATTCGGGAGGTTAAATACCCCGAATGGTTGGCAAACGTAGTAGTAGACCCTAAAAAAGGGAATAAATTAAGAATGTGTGTAGATTATAATGACCCGAATAAAGCATGTCCAAAAGACTCTTTTCCCTTACCTAACATCGATCGCATGATCGATGCTACTGCTGGCCATGAGACCCTTAGTTTTCTCGATGCATACTCCGGCTACAACCAAATACGGATGGACTCAGGTGATCAGGAAAAAACTTCCTTCATCACTAAATATGGCACATACTGTTATAATGTAATGCGATTTGGGTTAAAAAATGCGGGAGCCACATACCAACGCTTAGTATATCGAATGTTCGGAAAACAACTAGGAAAGACAATGGAGGTTTATATTGACGACATGTTAGTCAAGTCCCTACGAGCAGCGGACCATTTAAACCATTTGCAGGAAACATTCAGGGTGTTGAAGCAGTACAACATGAAGTTGAACCCGAAAACGTGCGCGTTTGGTGTGGGTTCAGGTAAATTCCTCGGATTCATGGTCTCGAATCGTGGAATCGAGATCAACCCCGAAAAAATAAAGGCTATCGAGGACATCACAGTCGTGGATTATATGAAAGCCGTACAAAAGCTGACCGGCAGATAGCCGCTTTGGGGCGATTTATTTTGAGGTTGTCCGATAAAAGCCACCGGTTCTTCGCTCTATTGAAAAAGAAGAAAAAAATTTCATGGACTCAGGAATGCCAACATGCTTTAGAAGAGCTCAAAAGATATTTATCGATCCCACCGCTACTTCATACACCGAAGGTGGACGAATAACTGTATCTTTACCTGGCAGTCTCGGAGATAGCGGTAATCGGAATCCTAGTCCGAGAAGAACAAGGTACGCAATTTTTGATTTATTATGTCAGCAGAACCCCAGGCGAAGCTGAAATTAGGTATCCTCACTTGGAAAAACTTGCGCTCGCTTTGCTAAGCGCTTCGAGGAAACTAAAACGGTATTTCCAATACCACCCCATATGAGTCGTAACGACTTACCCATTAAGAAACGTGATGCACAAGCCCGAGCTCTCCGGTTGATTGGCCAAATGGGCCATAGAAATAAGTGGATACGATATTGAATATCGACCTCGAACCGCCATCAAATCTCAGGTGTTGGCGGACTTTGTGACCGATTTTACACCATCCCTAATACTCGGTCGAAAGAGAGTTGTTTGCTGGGTCAAGAACTCCTTCGGGAATATGGACCCTATTTGCAGATGGTGCTTCTAACGCGAAGGGATCCGGACTGGGAATCGTGTTGAGGCCACCAACTGGTAATACAATTCGACAATCTATTAAGACTGTGAAACTAACCAACAACGAGGCAGAGTATGAGGCCATGATTACGGGCTTAGAACTGGCCAAAAGCCTGGGTGCGGAAGTGATCGAAGCCAAGTGCAACTCCCTTCTTGTTGTAAATCAAGTCAACGGAACGTTCGAGGTCAGAGAGGGACGAATGCAAAGATACTTAGACAAACTACAAGTGACGCTGCATCGGTTCAAGGAATGGACCTTACAACATATACCTCGAGGCTGACGCCCTCGCCAGCTTGGGATCGTCAATCAAAGATGACGAGATAGATTCTGGAAAGGTTGTACATCTCATGAGGTCGGTAGTGGAAGAAGGCCATGTTGAAATCAATTCGACAACTCTAACTTGGTATTTAGAGGAACAAGTACATAGAATATCTCAGTTCCGGAAAACTCCTCTCAGATCCAAAAGAGTCGAGGGCCTTGCGTACAAAGACGCCCCGGTTCAACTTGGCCGATGACGGAACCCTATTCAGAAGAACATTTGATGGCCCACTCGCCATATGTCTGGGACTGGACGACACTGAATACATTTTAAGGGAAGTCCACGAAGGTACTTGCGGGAACCATTCTGGTGCTGAGTCGCTAATTCGAAAAATAATCAGGGCCGGTTACTATTGGATCGACATGGAAAATAACGCAAAGGAGTTCGTTCGAAAATGTAACAAATGCCAAAGGCACGCCCCGATGATCCATCAACAGCGAGACACTCCACTCAGTCTTATCACCGTGGCCATTCATGAAATGGGGAATGTACATCGTTGGCCCTCCTCCCTTCACACCAGGTAAGGCTTAATTTATATTCTTTATGACTGATTATTTTTCTAAATTAGTGGAAGCGCCGGCATATGAGAAGGTTAGGGAAAAAGAAGTGATCGAATTCATTTGGGATCACATCATATGTCTATTTGGGATGCACGCCGAGATCGTATGCGACAACGGGAAGCAATTCATTGGTAGCAAAGTGACAAAATTCCTCGAAGATAACATGATCAAAAGAATCCTATCGACGCCCTACCACCCTAGTGGGAACGGACAAGTCGAATCTACCAACAAAACAATACTTTGAAATCTCAAAAAGAGATTAACCGATACAAAAGGAAGATGGAAGGAAATATTACCCAAAGTCCTATGGGCATATTGTACGACTGAAAAATCCAGCACCAACGCCACCCCTTTTTCCCTGGTTTATGGTGCTGAAGCTTTGATACCGGTCAAAGTCGGGAAGCCAAGTGTCAGGCTCCAATATGCGACAGAGGAATCGAACTATGAAGCTATGAATACGAACTTGGAACTGTTGGATGAAAGACGTGAAGCTGGCCTCGTTCGTCTGGCTGCTCAAAAACAAAGGATCGAAAGGTATTACAACAGAAGGACCAACCTTCGATATTTCAATGTCGGGGACTTGGTACTAAGGAAGGTTACACCAAACACGCAGAACCCGAACGAAGGGAAGCTAGGACCAAACTGGAAAGGACCTTACTGTATCATTAAAATCACCAGAAAGGGATCCTACAAGCTCGGAACCATGGATGGTAAACAACTACCAAACAATTGGAACATAAGTCACTTGAAACGATACTACTGCTAAGATATGATCCTGTTTTTTATTTTATTTGCATCATCGAACTAACATTTGCAGGTATCAAACGAGGTACCCTGAATCGGGGAATACGAGATTTTAGGTCTGAAAGCACGCGTTGCACTCTTTTTCCCTTGAACCGGTTTTGTCCAAAAATGGGTTTTACGACAAGATTTTTAATGAGGAAACTAGTAACCGTGCTAACTTAGATTTGAAAGCTGATACCACATCGAGATTTGAAAGCTGATACCACATCGGTAACGACAGTATTCGAAGCCAATCATCAATCGACCCCGAATACTGGGGGACTGCTTGGCCACTTTAGCTTGGGAAAATATTTCTAGAATCGAAGATCATTAGGATTCAATGTAAGGGTCAAACGGTCGAAGGAACCATGCCCAAAAAGATGGATCGAACCCTAGCACAAATTGTACACACACATGAACGAGAATAAAGATAAGTCTCTTGTATACAAACATCCTGTCTCCGATCAAACGAGCCTAAGGGCCACTTTAATTTTTGTTCGAATAACCACTGCCTCACTTGGGGACTCGTCCGAAAAACGAATTTACTCGAGGGGAAGTAAGACCTACTAAGGCATACCCCGAACCTTAAAAGGCTAAGGCCGTTTTGAGTTAATTGAACTCGAGGGGAAGTAAGACCTACTAAGGCATACCCCGAACCTTAAAGGGCTAAGGCCATTTTGAGTTAACTAAACTCGAGGGGAAGTAAGACCTGCTAGGCATACCCCAAACCTTAAAAGGCTAAGGCCGTTTCGAGTTAATTTAACTCGAGGGGAAGTAAGACCTACTAAGGCATACCCCGAACCTTAAAGGGCTAAGGCCGTTTTGAGTTAATTGAACTCGAGGGGAAGCAAGACCTACAAAGGCATACCTCGAACCTTAAAAGGCTAAGGCCGTTTCGAGTTAATTGAACTCGAGGGGAAGTAAGACCTACTAAGGCATACCCCGAACCTTAAAGGGCTAAGGCCGTTTCGAGTTAATTGAACTCGAGGTGAAGTAAGACCTACTAAGGCATACCCCGAACCTTAAAGGGCTATGGCCGTTTCGAGTTAATGGAACTCGAGGGGAAGTAAGATCTATTAAGGAAAGCACACAACTCTAAAGGTTAAAGTCATATCAAGTCAGTAATGATTGAAACCTAAGGCATTTCAAAAGTTACAAAGAGAAGAAAAAAGCTTTGTATATATACATGTTGCAAATCCTTTCTACAAATTCGAGCACCTCGATACGTGATATCAAATATAGGAAAAGAAAGGAAATGGGCGCCTCAGTCTTCGGATCCGCCTGAGTCCTCAGAATCATCCTCTTCCGAGAAGGCTAATTTTCTGTTTACCTTGAATTTCGGATAACAATTGAATTTATACGTGGTTTTAAGGATATGTGGCCTAATTTGATACAAATGATGAATAATATAGCGAAAATTGAAATTAAAGGACAAATAGAGAAGGAAAGCAAACCAACTAAGTTAGATACTCTTGACTGTTGAATAATCCTTCTTGAGCAAAAAACGGATTATAGCAAGAATGGGAACAATAAAAGGATTTAACAGAGTATTAAACTGTTTCTTTCTTTTTATTGATGAGTCGAGAAAAAATATGATGCCCTTTAAACGATTACATTCTCCCTTTATATAGTAGGGAGATCATCATCTGGTAAATCATTATATAAGGTAAGAATCTCTATACAAGGTAAAATATCTCTTGATTTTGCTAATTTAACGGTTCTATTGACCAGTGCCGAGATTCCCGCCGTGATGCTTATCTTATCGCGGATTTTTCGGTCTTTCGTTATTTAAGTTCAACGATCTACCCTTGGACAGTCTCGAAGTCGGGCTCGATGGGCTCGATATTCTCGAGGTTGGATGTTCTGGCTTCGTATTTCGGTTCGATGATGTTCAGGTTCGATCTTCGATCCTATGCACTTCGAGCCCTATTTATCGAGCGGTAGTTAAAATCTATGCTAACCGTCCAGGTCGGCTGTTAACCGATTGGTCGTAGGTTCGAAACATGTATTAAATGAAATGAGTGGACTAGAATTTGACTACATATAGGTGGACCCAAGTTTGACCGCACGCAGATAGTCCTCTCGCTTTTTGGAGAGTAACGAGGAGAAACGATATGAGCCGCAAATTTTCATTCTGATAAGTGACAGTGAGCTTATGACGCGTGTGGCACGGAAGTCGAAAACGTCCCATCAGAGAAGCCAAATTCCTACTCTGATAAGTGACGGTAAACTTATGACGTACGCGATATGAATCGAAAACGTCTCATCAGAGACAAACTTTCGCAGCATCAGGTATGTGTCAGTCAATGTTCTGCCGTTTTAGGATGTGAATCGCCGCTTTTGAGAGGCTATAAATACCCTCTTTCACTTTCATACTCAGATGTTTGCGCTCTTTGTGAAATTACGTCGCTCTTATCTTCAAAATTTCTAGTTCTCTGAAAGTTATTTGTAAGCTATCTTCATCCTATATTTCCCTTGTATCTGTACCTTTTGATTTCTTCACCTGCTCAAAACAATGGCGAAGACTTCTAAATCCGTTCCTCAAAGACAAACTCCCTCATCCTCTCAACCTATTGATGACGTTCCACCTGTTGACGTTGAGGAGACTATGGCCGAGCCTCCTCTGAAGGCGTTCATACCAACCGGGTGTTCGACCGGTGCCTATTTCAAGGTAGATAAAACTTCCTCGGTACCGGGTCGATGCGAGCCGGTCACGAGATATATTTGTTCGATTACTGCAACTGGGTTGGTAAATGTGTGGTGGTTCCTTTTGCCTGAAGAGGTGATCACTACCCACGTGGAGGATTTTTTGAGTGTTTACACTTACCCCTTCACGTTGGGCCCTTTAGACCCGGTTATTATTGCATTTTGCAAAAGGTACGAAGTGACCTTGGGCCAAATTCATCCATCTTTCTGGAGGATAGTCATTCTCCTCCACTATACAGCCCCGGACTCTTCCGAGGGGGGTTAATAAAACTTGCTCGTCGGGCAAGCAAAGCCCCTTTCTGAAGTATCGATGATGATAGGGATCGGGGTTGGTTGGGTCGATACGTTCGAAGAAAAATATCGGATCTGATCCCAGCTAAAGATATGCCATTTCCTAAGAAATGGAATATGAATCGTAAGTGTTGCCTTGCCTATCAATTTGTTCATTATTCTTCCTTTCGTCCTTTTTCTTACTAGTTCCATATGATGCAGTTGTATCTCAGATTCCGGCCACAATTCCCCATCTTAAAGAGTGGGTCAAAAGGATCATATCCTAGAAACCATATTCCGAGCGCGCATGGCGCGAGCTCTCGAAGGGCCGATAGAAGGCTCGACTTCATGGTGAGATAAATCGGACTCGAGCTTAGCTCCTTATGCCATTGATTTCTAATTCGTTTTACTTTTCCTTTGCAGGTCTATCAAAGGATGTCGAGATGAGGCCTGCGCCCACAGGCGATGAGGTTCCCATCGAGCCCCCTACTTCGAAGCAGGATAAAGGGAAGAAAAGAAAAGAAGCCCCCAGTTCTCCAGGCCTTGGAAAGAAGAGACCGAGAAAGAGGTTGGCTCGTAAGCCTAAGGGCAATGCTGGTGATCGTGTGTTATCTTCAGAATCACTTCATCAGTTGAGGGATGAGTCCGAGGAAGAAGAAGACTTCAAACTTGTGGTTAGCGAGCCGCCCCAACCTAAAGGGCGAGGGGTCTCCGAACCTTCAGCCAGTCAAGCCGGGGGATCCGAGGTAGGGCAAGAACTGGGGCTTCCCCTGATGCTAGGAGATCTTCGCTGGGAGTCTTAGGTCCAATTGAAATGATAGACTCGCCTTCTTTCTCGGAATCGACGTTCAATGAGGCCCAAACAGTAAAAGAGCATTCTTCGGGAAAGACCCTTTCCGTGATTTTTTCGATGGTGTGGATTCGGCATCTGCGGAAGACATTCTTGGGCTCGGCAACGTAGAGGTACCGAGGAAAAGTTCATTCACCGATACAAGCGGGATTTCCTTCGGTCCGAAGTTGGTCAACCGATTTCCTGCACCGAGTGCTTATCCTGATCGGAAACGGACCATATCTTTCACCGTTCCCGAAGATGCTACGGTTCTTTCCACTCCTGTCGATGGCCAGCTATCTTCAGTGTTTGGTGAACAAGGAAGATCAAGCCAAAATGGACGAAGTGGATGCATCCTGCCTGTTCAATGAAGCTCAACAGGCGATGAATCGGGTAATTTCTGACAAGCCTTATTCGATGTTCATTCTTTTGTACCTCAAAATTTTTATTAACTGTAACATCCTTCTTTATGCTTGCAGGCCTCGGTACTTCATCACGAAGCCTTTCTTCGATTTCGGGAAGAGACAGGACGCTATGAATGGCTCGAAGGGGAGATGATGAGTCTCCGAGTCGAACTGGATCTTGCTCGGAAGGACAATGCTGGCTTGGTCGATCAAGTAGAGCAAAAGCTCGATCAGATTAATCAACTTCGATCTGAGATAAGCATGGCTAGCGTTGAGGCCGATGAGTGGAGGAGCAGGATGGATCGGCTGGCCTCGGAGAAGGAGACCTTTCAGTCACAGTCAGCTTCCGCAGAAGCTCAGCTTGGAGAGGCAAAGGGGAAGATCGAGGCTCTGACCAGGAGTACCGATGAACTCCACTCTCGAGTCAACATGGTTATCTCAGATCAAGATGCTATAGCTAACGAGCAGAAAACGGCTAAGTCGGAAGTTGCCGTGGTCAAAGCCGAGACCGATGAGCTGGTGGCCCAATACAAGGCCGATTCTGAAGCCACCCAAGATCAATCAAGGAATATGGTTGATCATATGAAATGGCAATCTCGCCGGCTCGTCCTCGAAGAGATCACGCTCGAGGCTTTGATTTATCGGTGGAGATCAAAGACGTCAAGGTAGCCGAGGCTGAAGCCAAAAAATTAGCCTTCCCGGAAGAGGATGATTCCGAGGACTCAAGCGGATTCGAAGACTGAGACGCCCATTTCCTTTCTTTTCCTATATTTGATATCATGTATCGAGGTGCTCGAAATTGTAGAAAGGATTTGCAACAGTAAACATTAGAGTTTAACAATCTCTATTCTAAACTCATAAGATGTAAGTATTTTTCACATGGATAAACTCATAAACTAGCATCATCGTCATCATTAGGAATAAGTTTTACCTTTTCCTTTTTCCAGTGGCAAACAATTTATAGTACTACAGACCTTTTCTAATCTCTTAATCTCTTTTTTTAAAGGAGCTTTTGTTTTCTTCACTGGTCTACATCATTCTCCAGTTGACCTCAACTAACAGAAATTAATCATCGTTCATTATTATTAAGATGGCAACAACTTTTCTGATCTTATTTACAAAAATTAAATTGTAAAATTCTTCTTAAAACAAGTATAAATTCTATTTAACTCCTCTAATATTTTGAAGTAAGGAAACAGTGTCTCATTCATTTTTTGCATGAAATAGAAAACTCATCTTCCGAGAAAAAAAGAAGCTCATCTGAGTTAATATTTTCCAGTGATGCTCAAGCTTTTGAGATATATAGAATTATGAACATATCATTATAAACTATATTAACATTCAGCATTTTACTTTAGAATTTATAAGGTGATAATTAATTCCCCCTTAAACTTTATTTTAAAAAATTAAGCTCTCCATCTAACTTTAAATAATAGGCATCCTTCCGAACCAAGTAACCAACTCTATAATTTATCAATATTTTTAAAAAAGAATTAACTACACATGGTATCATCAAGAATATAAATACAAGACATATGCTAGGCATAATTTTTTTTAATCACTCAACTATATATTTAATTTTATAATTGCATTACTTGATTTGATTGATCTAAATACTGTGCGCGCATAACTATTTTCCCTCCTTGATTTATGTCTAATCCTCAAACTTTTGAGAGAGGGAGAAAGAGGAGAGCGGGAGGGCACTAATACAAAGTTAGCAAAAGTCCGAAATATACCAACAACAACCAAAAAAGAAATCCAAAATCCAAATTTTAGTTCACGATCTTATGTCCCCTATTGTATAATCTCAAAATATACCCTTATCTTGTCCTACCTCTGTCTCTCCTATTTAACTCCCTCACGTATCCGTGTTCCCCTAACCTCAATTCACACTCGCAATTTAAGGGCCTTCATAATTTTCTATAAGACTTCTTACTTTGGTCAACAATAATATATTTAATGTGATCTTGTTAGTGGAATTCGAAGAGTATAGGATAAACGCAGATCTTACTTTTCTATTTCTTTTGAAATTAAAAAGTTATTTCTAATAAATTCTCAAAAAAGTATTTCCAAGACAGGTTAAATTATTAGTTGTCTCCTCATGAAAAAAACAAATAAATTATCCCCCTTAAATTTAAGCCAAAAGTACCCCTTAATATCTTCTTTAAAACTCATCCCTACTTCCGCGGACACCTATAGGACAAACCTTCTTTTTCTCCCTTCCATTATATTATCACACCTAAAACACCATTTTCAGCATTTACCCTAAACCATTAGTATGTTTTCTTGGATCAATCAAAACCAAAGAAAAACAAATAGCAAAACAGATAAGCACCAATAAACCTTTTTATAACCCAAAATTCACCAATCTCCAAAAAAAAAATTCAGTATATTCCCATCTCTTTAGTCAAAAAAATCTCCAACCATTTCGGAGAGGGGGCATATTTCCCTTAGATCCAAATAAACTTCTTTCCCCCTCCGAAACCTCTGCCTTCTGAAATCATCTCAATTCGTTACAACTCAAAAAGTTGTACCAAAAATTGAGAAAATTAAAATCTCCTCTGCTTCTTCTTCTTCAGTTTTAGTGCATGATATGACGAGACCAATTATTATACATTCACCACCATCATTATCCCTAGACAAAAGACAACCTCTTTTATCTAACCAAGGTTCCTCGTCATCACGCGGCGGCTGTGCCCGAAAGGCTCGGTTTGCGGAGGTTGCCGGCGGTGCGACGGCGGAATGTGCAGCGGTGGCTTGTTGTTGTCCTTGTGGGATTGTGAATTTGTTGGTTTTGGCTGTATATAAGGTACCTGCTGGACTTTGTCGTAAGGCTTTGAGGAAAAACCGTAGAAATCGGTTGACGAAAAAAGGACTTTGGCCGTCGAAAGGACACTGCAGCTGTGATGAAATTGAGCTAATTAATAGTTATCCTATCTCTAGCCCCATTGCGGTGGTCGGCGGCGGAAACCTAGAATCTGATAAGGATGTGCTGGAATTGGAGAAGGAAATGTGGGACAAGTTTTATGGTGCTGGCTTTTGGAGAAGCCCCTCTCAACGAGCTGAAATATAACGGTAAATTACAAAATCTTTTTGTTTTGTTTGAGTTAACTAGTGTACACCTCCATTATCTCATAAAATACCTGTTATTTTTAGGGGTTTAACACTTTTAGTTTGTGTTAGAAATTATCTTCATTTGATAGCTGAAAAAGTATATAAAATTTGTATAAATCTTGTATATAACCTACAGATTATATATATATACGAAATATATATTTTTTTACTATTATTTTTAAAGCGATTATACAATATATATCATTTTCCCTATTTTTTATCCATCGAAGTTGAAACTGATCAAAGAAATCTCCTAATATTTTAACATTGAGAGCAAACAAAGATAATTGCAATTAATTTACTTGATTTGGTTTAAACGCTGCGCCCGAATAGCCTACAAAAATTCAATGACGAAAAGTAGGTTTATTTATTCTTTTTCTTATCGGAATTTGAGCTCTGATCTTCTATAATTTGTACTCATTTCATTGTCCGATTATATTGTCGGTCATTCATTTTTTTTTATCATTAGCATCTTTTAATTTAATAGTCAATAATTTAAAGTAAAAAATTCAAACAAGAAGGATTAAATTAAAAAATTCAATATATTGTAATATTATTTATTGGTGATCTTTTAATTTCTTAATCGTGTGGTCGGATATTGATACATGTTTTTTCAATTTTCAGTCTTCAGATGAATCAGTGGCAGAAGTGGTGATGTCCAGTGGTCAAATGAAACAATCAGAAATATTAAGCCAGTGAAAAAAGAAGAGAAAATGTTCTACTTTATTTTCTCTCCAGCTATCTTTCTCTCTCTGTAATTAAAGACGATTCACTCTTAGTATGAACCAAGGAATCTTTGTATTATATTTTTCTATTTGATTGTCATATTTTCGTTTCAAGAATCAAATGAATTTATTGTTCAATTACAATTTTGTTTTGCTTTTTGATATTTTATTCGTCATATTCACTCCACTTTCGAGTGACTAATGGGATACTTTTATGAATCATATTTATATGCAAACTCTTTATTTTTCTTCTGTGGGATTTATGATTTTTGGTAATGTTATGAATCTTTGTATTCTTAAGCTTACAATGGCACAAGTTAATTAACATTCAACTCATTACGAGAATTCACTTAATTTGGCCTTTTCCTCGTGCTCTTATTTCTCGACCTAGGGAATTTGGGTGTGATAGAAACTAGTGATAGGCAAAATAGATTAAAATGAGTAAAATATAAATAAGATTGATATTATCTACTTAGAAAACAATAACTAACAGGTTTAATTTTTACATTGCAAAAACTTAAATTAGGGGTTCTTCAAGCTTATGAGACTATAAATTTTTTCAAAAGTGATCATATTTAAAAAGTCATGAATAATATGAATATCTGCATTATATATCTGCCGGTTAACTTATTTTTTATTTATATTAAATATGAATCAAATCGAATAATTTATCCGTTTTTTACTTTATCCATTTTGAACCAGTCATATTCGACCCAACCAGCTCTTTTAATGCCACTAATAGTAACATAGCATATATGATTCGATGATTCAAATACAACAAATCTCTTACTGATAAGAAGTTCTTAGAAGTTGCTTTTTGATGCTCATTTATTGCATCAATCTCATATCGTATCCGTAAAATTAATTGAGGTACGTAGAAACATGAACACCATTAATTATATAAAAAAATTCTCGTATCGTTATGGAGTTAGTGTTAATTATCTTCCTACTATTTTGTTTAACGTCTCTTTCATCACATTCCATTTGATTTTCGACTAATACAACGCGTAATTTCTAGTTATACTTATAAGTTTTTTCTTCTTTTTTTTATTTCATTGACCAGACAAGCAAATGATGGCGTTTATGTGGAGAATGAAGAGGATTCCAGAGGAACAGTAATTTAACAACGATTTTAGAAGCTGATTAAGCATGATTAAGATGTTTTTTACTATACGCAATAATCCTCTATCTATTAGCTGCTATACTAATCATTGCCGTTTGACTATATGTTTCTTTGACTAAACTTTTCCGGAAAAATATCAAATAAATTTTGACAAATTGAAGTGAGGAAGAGGAGTTCACTTCTTATTACACTATATTAGAGAAACTTTTCAACGGGAATTGGAATAAAAGAAACGATGAATCATTATTTTCCTAAAAAAGTACCTAAATGGTAAATAAAGTATAACGCACTAAGGGGTCGTTTGGTAGGCCGTTTTAAGTAAAATAATCCCCGTATAAAAATTTAATCCGTCCAATACCATGTTTGGTTGGTCAATTCAATTTTCTCCTACCTAATACATGGATTAGTTATACCTCATATGAGGGATTAACTAATACCAAGGAAAGCAAGGGATTACTAATCCCTGGATTAGCTATACATGGATAAGACTTAAAATTAATAAATCACCCTCAAGATCTGAATCTTCTTTGTGCTTTCTGAAGCTGTATTACCTTTTACTTATCTCATTTGACTCATCTTCATCTATGAAGCATACAAGTTCGTCTAAAAGAGCAGGGAGTGCAGCAGCAAAAATTTCTTGTTTGTTGGAACCAGTCTGCTCATGGTAGAACTGAAGAACAGAGAGCAATTCTTGCCCATCAGCTCGATGAAGAGCATAAGCAAGTACTTTAGGTAGCCAATTAACAATTAGCTGCACCATATCTGTATTTAAGGGTATAATTGTAAAGAATATTTTGTATAGTTTTAAACCAAACACAAATTTAGATTATACATTGCATAATTAATTTTTAATACAATGAACCAAACACTTGATCAAAAATAATCCCAGCACTACAATCCCTGCATTACTAATCCCTGCATTACTTGTGTTCGTACCAAACGACCCCTAAGTGACCGTAAAGTCTGAAAAAGGGAGGAAACTCTTGGGGTGTGTTTGGTACCAGGAAAATATTTTCTAACGTTTGATTGACTTAAATATTTTGAATAATATTTTTTTTATGAATTCATTTTCTTTCAATTGGAGGAAAATATTTTCTTATCAAGAGAAAGAAAAATATTTTTGAAATTTTTTTTTCACCCTTCCCTACTCTATTCCTCGTCCCCACCAACCCACCCTCACACTCCATCCCCACCCCAACCCCACCCCTACACCAATCCCCTGCCCCCAT
>MCJB01028557.1:125138-174540 GCA_002018475.1 Nicotiana obtusifolia
CCTTACCCTAAATAAAAATATTATTAACAGTACTTTATTTTCATGTTGTAGATAGAGTACTTTTTTTTTATTTCAACAAATGAGTATTTTCTTTTCATGATATAAAAAAGTATTTTTTTTATTTTAAGAGAAAGTACTTTCTTTTTATGATGTAGAAAAAGTGTTTTATTTCATTTTGACAAAATGATGTAGTAAAAAATATTTTCTTTCATTTCAAGAAAATGGGTACTTTATTTTCATGATGTAGAAAAAATATTTTCTTTTATTTTCACAAAGTGATTACTTTATTTTCATTATGTAAAAAGAGTACTTTCTTTTTCAACTAAAGAAAGAGTATTTTCTTTTTAGTTATGGAGCACAAATTTCAACGTTGCTTTTTTGCTTAAAAAAATTAAAGCAGCACATTAGTTCCATTGGGTTTGTGTGAATTTTTAGAAGAATAATTAAATTCTTAAAAATAGAGTTCTGAAAACATTAGGTATTTAAGGGGAGGGGAGGGGGGAGCAAATGAAACATAGGGACTTGGGGGAAGGGGGAAGGGGAGGTGAGGAGAGTAGCATAAAAATTATTTTTCTAAAAAATTTTTTCTACTCTCTAACCAAACACTAAAAAATATTTTCCGAAAAAAACTTTTCACTCACCAACCAAGCAAGAGAACAAATCACTCATTTTTCATGAAAATTTTTCCTTCACACCAAACACACCTTTAATTTTCTTTCAAAAAGTTTCAATACTCTCTTAAATTTTAGCAGTTGGTTTGACGGTAAAAAAAATAAAAAGCTTATGAAATGAACTCTCCCACTCCCGCTCTTTAATTTTTTGTGTTCGGGCAACATGATAGTGATCTCTACGCATATCGGCAACCTTATTCAGATATATAGGTATGTTGTAAGGAATAAAATATTTTTTATTTCACGATTTTTATTTCTCAAAAGTTTGAGTTTGAAATCTTTAATTAAGGATGAAAAAATATTTAACGCCGCACTGCATCCTAGAAAGCAAAAGAAAAAGAACTATGAGTTGATACCGAAAAATACGACTCGAATAGCTGTTATAGTAATAAACGAGTGATCATTACTCAAGTACAGAAGTAACTCTTTCCTAATACTAACATAGAAAGACCAAACTACAGCCAAAATACTTGTACTATGAAAATCTTAAAAGCTACTCTTGTAAATTAAAGGCCTTTGGAAAAGTGACTGAAATTGCCGAGAATAAGAACTTTACAAAGAAACCCTGAAAGATCCATGCATGTTTAACACGAAAAAAGAAATCATCAAAAGAGAAGAAAACTTTATTTTTTAAAATTAAAGTTAAGGAAATAAGTTTATATAAATTAAAGCGGAGAGAATAATATAATAGAGTAAACAATCATGCTTCTACATATTCACATACCTCCCCCCACAAAAAGAAAAAAGGGAAAAAGAAATCTCCATAAAATTACTTTATTCCTATCGTTTTCATTAGAAATTTGATAAATGGCAAAAGAAATTGAATCTACTAAACCTATGATGGTAAGATACTGTTCTTTTTTCCACAAAGACCAAAGTACAATAATTATTTTGAGGGTCCGAACACCTGTGGCTTGGCATTGGTGTAAATTACTAGTACTTCCTATTCATCAGTCTCTGTCGAAAGTTGCACATCTTGTAACTCCAGGGTAGTTTCAGAACCCACCACTTTTACTGAAATTTCTGAATTTATTTATCTGGTCCCATTTGTTTGCCTTTGTTCCCTACCCCCAAACTTTACTTATTTGACACCACCTACCTTTTTTTTTTGTCCATTTAGTGATGGTATATATATATTCAGTGGCGTAGTCAGAAATCTCATCGAGAATATTTAAATTTTGAAGAAGTCAATAAATTATTATTTTGGAATAAATGGGTGCACCGAGAATTTTACATCAAACTACAAGACATTTAGCTAAACCATAAAAAAATATGTAATTGAACAACAATTTATAAAATAAAACAAACACAGAACAAGCCAACAATAGACACATACTTCAAGTAAGCATAAAACCAAAAGAAAGAAAAAGTTGAGAGCGTTTGTAATCTGTAGAGAGCTTTTTGTTAAAGAATTTTTGTAGAGATTGACTTTTAAGTAATAAAAAAAAATATATATATATATATATATATATATATATATATATATATGAAACAAAATTTTAATTAGAAAACTATTTTTAAATTAATTGTTTATTGTAGAGGAATTTTCAAAAAATAACATCGCTAATTTTTCTTCTCTTTTCTACATTTGTGTTGTGTACCGAAACTTTAGAAACATCAACAACAATTGTTCTTTTTGTAGATTTCGCACCTTCAACTTGTTTCATGAGGTCATTGCGTAGTTTGGTTTGCCTCTAGGCTTCCATGGCAGAAACAAAGCCTACAAATACATCTTCTTCTTGAGTGATGCGCAAATTAAAAAATGGTCCATTAAAATTGAGGACAGTAGTGGGTATGCCCCGTATAACCTTCTTCAGAGTGCTTAAGTCAGCCATTAAAGCCGAAAATTGAACTTTTTTCGCAAAACCTAAACAATGGCTGAAATAGAATTACTAGTAATGAGAAATAGAACATTGACAGTGAACTAAGAAATAAATACCCAAAACCTTTACCTATTTGGAAGGGATCACTTTTTAGGAACAAAATCGTAGTTGTATTCGTGGAGAGAAATTCGCGAGCTTGATCAAGGATTTGAGAATCATATTGAAAGAGAGAGAGAGAAAGCGTTTGAAATCATGGAGGAGAAAGAGAGAGAAAGATAGCTGGCATATTTCACGCCTTAGTGGTACAATATATAATAAATTTGTATTTTGCTATATAATAACTTATCTTTTTTAAATTTTACTTGTAAGATTATACTGGAATAAACTACAGTAGAACCTCGTTAAATTAATACTCGATAAATTAATAATCTCGCTAAAATAATAATTTTCTCCGGTCCCTAGTCGGGACCAACGTGGTAAATTAATAATTCGCTAAATTTATAAGATAATACGAAAAAATAAATTCATATAGGTCCCATTTGACATATAAATTAATAATTCATGATCTATAAAAATATTTTTCATATAATTCATAACTAATCTAAGAAGATTTCTGAAAATATGAATCTAATGTTACTTGTTTCTTTTTAAAATTAATATCACCTTGAATCCCATCTCTAACCTTTCTTAGAGCATTAAGAAAATCTGGTGTAGAGTTCTCATATTGTAAAAGAAAATGATGTAAGGTGATTGCTGCTTTCAAAGCATCTTTGCGCGAAACTTGTTCTAGTTCCACACTATCGTCTTCCACTTCATCTTCTTTGTTGCTTTCCATAATACTCTCAATTATTTGTTCATCCGTAGGCAACTCCAAACTTGTGTCATTTTCTCCCGAATAGTTCAAAACATCTTCAACATTCATTGCATGACGATAATTCAATCCATTGATTAGATTATGCAATTGTTGTAAGCTGTCATTGTCCATTTGTTCTTGATTTTCCGAGGATTCACCATCTGGCAATCGGAGTTTACAATGCCTGAAACAATTTGCAATAGTACTTGAGTGGACATCTATTTTCCATGCCGAGATTGCAAGATTCATTGCTTCTAAAACATTAATCTTTTCTGGATTCGGGTTCCCAATTTCAAAACCCTCCAAAATATTTTGATAAAACCGTCGCCGATAATGCATCTTAAAAGCTCGTATGATCCCTGCATCGCAAGGCTGAATCTTTGATGTTGTATTAGGTGGCAAAAAAAATAATTCAATATTTCTTAAACCTTCAATGTTTTTTGGATGAGCAGGACAGTTATCAACAATTAAAAGAATTTTTCTACCATCCATTTTTGCATCAAGTTGTTGAACGTATTCTTGGAATAAAATCCCAGTCATCCATGCTCTTTTGTTGGTACGATATTCACAATCCATGCTACCCAAATTCACATTCTTGAAACAACATGGTTTTGTGTACTTCCCAATTACCCATAAAGGAATTTTCTCAGAACCATCCTCATTACAGCAAATAACAATTGTAAGTCTTTCCTTATCTTGTTTCTTACCTTCAAGTTGCTTTGTTGCAAGAGAACGATCTGGTTGTAGCCTGTTGAACAATCCAGTTTCATCCATATTGAAAACATCTTTCATAGCAAACTGATTAAGTTTCTCTCTTATGGATTGTAAATTGTTCTCCACCACCTCCATATTAACCGAATCACTTTCTCCAAAACGACGATATGTCTTGATGCCGTGTCTTGATTTGAAGCGCTCTAGCCAACATTGAGAAAAATAAAAATCAGGCGTATCAATGGGATATATCTTTTTTAGAAACTCTTTTTCCTTTGTTACAATTAGTTCCCCATTCATATTAACGCGCTCTTGGTTATGAACAAACCACTCGTACATAGCCTTCTCTAATTCTGGAAATTTGGCAGCTTTATGTCTTTTGGCATCATCTTTCGGAATGTCAGAAACTAATAGATACTCTGCTGACCTCTTGATTGTATTTGATATTGTAGCTTGACTAACTTGCAAATCAAACTTCTCTGACACCCACTGTTGCAATTGCTTTTGAGTGCATGCTGGATTTTATTGTTTGTACTCACATAATTCTCTATGCATACCATCTGTCATGGTTGATTTTTTTATACCTTTGAGATGAGAAGCCATTTTTTCTTTTGATTTGTAGAGTTGTATGTAGTAACTCTCTTTATATAGTAACTTAGTTAATGTTAGTACATGTAACTACATTAATAGCTGAGTGGATTTATATATTTAACTTGAGATATGTATGAAATACTAAATATTTATCAATGAAAATACATGAATTTAATTAATATGCATGATTAATACTTATTAATTAAATTCATGTATTTCATACATATTCACATTGTAGATATATAAACTACATACTCTATAAATTATTAATTATTAATTTACGTAATTAATTAATACCTCGCTAAATTAGTAAAATTTCATGGTCCTAACATTATTAATTTATAGAGGTTTGATTGTATAGGCAGCACTCTCCTCATTTTTTCTTTATCCAAACTATCTTCGCCACTTTAAATTTAATACTAGTAAACGCGTGCATCTTATATCAATAGAAAATATTTTTTTAAACAACATAATTGATATTCAAAATATGCCTTTGAGTTCTAAAATAAAAATTAGAAAATTTGCAACTTCTGAAAATTGATAAATGTTTATTTTGTTTAGGGATTTGGATTCACTCCTATTCTTCTCCATTCAATTTGCTCCATTGCTTAGGATGTTCCCAACTAATCCTAATTAGATCCAAGGGTGGCAATATCAAGATCCACACGTACAGCAGTTCTCAAAATAATAGTTAAAAAATATATATTTTTTGTATATATATATATATATATATATATTCTGTATATAATATACAAAAATTATATTAACTTATATACTTTTTCGGCTACCGAATGTAAATAGTTTCTGACACGAATTAAAAGTGATAATACCCCAATTAAGAACCTACTATGTGGATCCATGCCCCGATAACGTATAATAAAAATATCATTTCAATTATAAATAACGAGTCCTCTTAGTATTTAAGGGTTTTAGTATTGAACTCATTATATTTTTAAAACTATGAGTTCATATCTACTGTTTATTTCAATTTTAATAAATTTTTACATAAATTTATGCTATATGTCGAAAGTTATAGATTCAATCGAATCTGTCCCTTTATACTAACTTGGAAAAGTCAACCCTTAAAAAAAAGAGTTTGTGAGAGAAGTAAAAATTCTGTTATTTCATAGAGTGTTTGAATACCACAACAGGAAAGATGTAATCCATATACTTGGAAGAGTTTTTACTCTTTAAGAAAGTGAAAAGAAAGAGTATGATCATAGGGTTTGATTTGATATTTATCATTGCAGAATTAATAATGGTTCATTGTAGTACAACTTTACCATTTAGGTTAACATATATTGTACATTTAGGAATTTTTTACTTATAATATAGTATCATACGATAATAAATATAATAATATAATGTAATATGATTTATCAAAGCGGCAGCGAGTAAATTAGGAATAGCGAAGTTGTTGGACGTGACTACAAAGTAAGTGTCAATTGCAATGATTTGATAATTGCTTCTTTAAACGTAAATGTTTTGCAATGGCCATAGGGTTATATTCTTCCGTTCAGTTTTCATTATCTTTTGGACATTTATTAGTAGTTTGGTACGAACACAAGTAATCCAGGAATTAGTAATGCAGGTATTAGTAATGCAGGGATTGTAATACTGTGATTATTTTTTATCAAGTGTTTGGTTTATTGTATTAAAAATTAGCTATGCAATGTATAATCTAAGCTTGTGTTTGGTTTAAAACTGTACAAAATCTTCTTTACAATTATACTTTTGAATATTCTTCTTTCTGTATATAAAGAAATTCAGGAAAAGGGTTTGAGGGGCGGTATATTAGCTAAGTCCTCCTATGAGGTATAAGTAATCCATGTATTAGGTATGCATAAATTGAATTGAGCAACCAAACATTGTATTGGACGGATTGAAATTTTATACAGAAATTATTTTACTAAGTACAACCTACCAAACGATCCCTTGCTCCACAACCTCTTGACTATAAGCCTATAAGCTGATGCTTAAGTTCTACACAACACCTAATATCCAAGCCTACTTTTGCTTCTAAAGACCTAAAGCACCAATTTTTGACAAAAGATGGTTCTCTCCATTTTAATATATGCCAGAAAAAATGGTTCACAATGTTGTGAAGGCTAAGTGCTAAATTTATCTTATTTCAATGTAGCATAGAAATAACTTTCTTTCAGTAAAGGTATAAACTACTGAACAACAATTAAGGATGTGTGAGTATTAATGGTTGGTGTTTGGACCTATTTTGCTCAAACTCTTCAAGGTATCTGTCAAATCCGTAAAAAAAATATATTTTTGTAGGATTTAATATAGGTGTGACGATATTTTGGAGAGCCTGAGCAATACAGATTTGGACCAACTTGCGCATCATGACCACTCCTTCAAGTACCTCCATACTCTCTGCCTCCGGTCCGGTAAGTCGGTCGCCCTCTAGCCAGTTACTAGCCCAGCTATGGAGCTAGGTCCACACCCTCTTCTTTCGAATCAGTACCAACGACAACGGCAAAAAAGGGAGACGTAAGTTGATTCTTCCGAAGAACCGAAAGCGAAGGGAATGAATCGCATATGTTAGTTGAGAATTGCTCCGAAATCTTCTGGGAGATCAAATGGAGCTCGATTAGTTCTAATATAGATATCCAATATAATGCACATCTACGCTTAAAACAAATGAAAAGAAATTACTCTCGTTTTGCTTCTATTGAGATGCGAACAGATCACACCCTTGCATGCACAATATATAAAACTACTTAAAGCACCTAAGAAAAAAGTCAGTTGGCGAAAATGTAGTGTTGCTACAAAGGATGTTTCTTTTGGAGAGAATTAAAAATAGTAAAGCTTTATTCAAACAGTCTATGGAAGTTAAATGTTACATTGAAATCTGAAACTTGTTACGCCAACATAATTTTAAAACACATGCCAACTTATCTCTGAAACTTGTCATTTAGGGGTCGTTTGGTACGAACACAAGTAACGGAGGGATTAGTAATGCAGGGATTAATAATGCAGGTATTAATAATACATGGATTGTAATGCTGAGATTATTTTTTATCAAGTGTTTGGTTCATTGTATTAAAAATTAGCTATGCAATGTATAATCTAAGCTTGTATTTGGTTTAAAACTGTACAAAATCTTCTTTACAATTATACCCTTGAATATTCTTCTTTCTGTATATAAAGAAATTTAGGAAAAAAATTTGAGGGACGGTTTAGTAATTTTAGGGTCTTATCCATGTATAGTTAATGCAAAGACTAGTAATCCCTTGGTTTCCTTGGTATTAGCTAAGCCCTCCTATGAAGGTATAAGTAATCCATGTATTAGGTATGCATAAATTGAATTGAACAACCAAACATTATATTTGACGAATTAAATTTTTATATAAAAATTATTTTACTTAGTACAACCTACTAAACGACTCCCAGTAAGTTTCAATTGAACAAAAAAGATAAGAGAATAGGAAACCGAACTGTCAAGATTGATATTCAAAGCTAGTGTTTCCAAATTAAATTACACTTCATTTTGTATTTATAAGTTAAGAGTGTTCGAGAAAACTGGATTATTGGACCCATGAAAATTTATCTTGGGAGAACAAAAGTTACAGTTCAGCAGCTTTGAAACTTGAAATGTTGCCTGAATTTCCAACCCTCTTCTTTAATTTTTTACTGTGTTTCTTATTTTACCTTTTCCAACTTCCTCATTTACCGGGTTGTGCAGGTGTGTACACTGTACACTAATTTTCCAGATCCAACAGCATTACTATATAAAACACACAAAACACAGAGTTGCAGAATCTCTACCTTATTTTGTGTTCATAAGATGACAAACATTACAAGCTAAAATAATGTCAACTTGCATTATACAATGTTAAGTACAGTTATTCCCTCATTACATTACATTTATGCTATACAGAAAGGTAGAATCAATATATAATACTTGTAAAGACATCATTGTTAGAACATTCCATTTCCACATCATGTCAATAAAAGTGTTGTAACTTGAATTGAGAGAGTACTTTGAATGATTAATCAAAGAAGCATGTTCAAAAAGAAAGAACCCCACAATATAATATATAGATTTGCATCAAGTAGCCAACTTTCAACAAACTTGGAATAATAAACAGGAAATCCACTAGATTTAACAGCTCAGGGAGATCTTACACACAGGAGTAGGATCTAACATTCACCACTTGGTGAAGGGGGGAAAATGCAACTTTTTTACATCATTTTTATCGATTCGAGACAAAGGGGAAAAAACATAGGATGATAAAGATAACAGAAGCAAAAGGTAGAGTTCATAGCATGCAATCTGTTCTTGCAGGCAATCTTCTGAAGAAATTGAGCGGCGCAGATGGTAGCTTGTGACGGAACCGCGGATGTCTTAACACATAAAATCCAGTCAAGAGTGCCACAACTTGGAAAGGCGTGACATAGAGCACAATGGCAGCAATCAAGCAGAAAATAACAAACAATGCTGTTGCTCTAGGGTCCCTCCAACTCAGCAAAGACTGCAGCCTCTCCCCTTGAGTAGCCAAATCACCAACCACAGTCTGAATCCGTCCAGCAATACTTCTCAAACGGTCATACCTCATCCGAACAATATCAGGAGGACGTGAAGTAGGGAAAGTATCAAATTCTTCGTCTAATTCATCAGGATGAGCATTATCAGCACAAGAAAGGCGAGTATCCATGTGGGGAGGATTTCTAGGCCTCCATCTGTAATACCAAACTCCGATTAAGAAGAGATAAAGGAAAATGGTAGGCAGAATAAGCTCTGGATATAGGACCAGTATCAAGAACAAGATATGGATCAGAACGGTCGTGATGGGGTTTTTCCAATAGCAAATTTGATCGAACCATTTTCCAATAGCAATTAATCCACCTAAAACACCCATAATCCTGAAAAAGTTGGCTTTGCTTCTCCTCATACTCCACATATGGGAACCAACATCCAACATATACTCCACTATCTCTTTCCTCAAAGGTGGCTCAGCACGACTCAACCTCATTGACACAATCTGAGTGGCTTGATGCCTTAAGCTGTCAAGCTGGCTAACAGTTAAAGGATGAATATAGTGCATTTTAGGTAGCAGTGGCTGAGAATACATATGCATCATATTCATTAATGATGAGCAAGTAAATCTTACAGCCAAGTGAATTTCACCCATCTTCTTCACCCCGGTAGGATGCAAGACCAGTAGTGGATAAGAATGTGTGTAGACACGATCTGTTTCAAGAGTTGAAAGCCGGATCCTGACCTTCCCAATCCTCGAGTCCCTTGACCCTCCGGATTTATCTCCTCCATGCAGATGACAATTATCAAATACACCAATAGTTACGACAGTGCATGGATCAAATACTTCCCAAGTGTATTGCTCATTCCACTTGGGAGCGAAACTATCTATAATTGTCCTTGTTCGGACCCACTTTTGCCCATACTTGGCAACACAATAGGCATCTGTTGTTGCCCGCCCGTCTTTTGATTTCATTGGCGAGAGACCGTGAGCATTCAGAATACCCAATTCTAGGACACCAATGCTGGACTTCCACAACTGTTTTGCAGTTGGTCTAAGATCACTACTGTAATGGGTTGACTCGTCCAGAACATGGTAACCTCCTTCCAAATATAGCCTCATGTGAAGCCTGCTTGCAAACTTGATTTCCTTCTTCTTTTCTCCCTCAACAGTAATATGCTTTTCAAGATTATACCACTTGCTGTTAATAGGTCTGTGGTCCAACCTCCTATCAATATACTGCAAAGGAACAGCACACCTTCCGAGAACTTCATCCTTGTTTGGTGCAACTCTGTCTTCCACACTTAAAATCAATGGCTCCTCAAATGGTTCTGCTGCTACAAACATCAGATCCTCATTCCACATCGGATTGATAGTCTTGCTCATGGAAACTCTGGTTCTCAATGCCTGATTTCCAAGGATGGCCTTCACGTAAACTTCTGGAAACCTACTTCTGTCACCGGGAATCAAGTCCTGAGCTTCAATTACATTTACTCTAAGGTACCACAGCTTTGGTGAGAGGTATACCTTGGACTTTATATTTGCAAGAGCATCCATACCACTAACAGTCGCAGCATCGGAATGCCAAGATTCAGGAAAGGCCTCATCAGCTTGAGTACCCATCCAAACAGCCAACATCAACTCTCCTTTAACTTTGTTACCATTTCTGTCCTCCAACCTATACCACTGCGGAGCAAGAGGACTATCCGGGGGTACCCTTTTTGGGATCTCATTCAAATCAAACATTACGCGACCAACAAAATCATCCTTAACAAGATCCTTATCTTTCACAGTCACCTCAAGTACAGAAGCCTGAATCCGATCCTTGGAAAAAGCAAACACCTGACTCCATTCGGGATTTGACTTCTTCTCAAAATGACGGGTTGTACCCCTATAATTTCCGAGCCTAACCTCAACATAAGGATCAAGACTACCAGTAACATCCTTCCCAGGTAAATCCTTTGCTTTCACCACCCGAACATAAAGATACTGCATTTGCTCAACCAAGTCATAGGTACTAGTAAGCTTATCACCCGTGACCTTCCCTCCACCAAGGTGGGGTTTGGTCTCCTTAAGTGAAAAATCTTCTTGGGGTGGTCTCTGCATTTTTAAGGCTACTTGTTCTCGCTCAAAGAAAATAAACACTGACCCAAAACCCTTCAACTTCTCTCAAAAATAACTCAAGCTACAGTAATGCTCAAGAAACCTCAAATACACCAGAGTCTTAAGTATGTTTAACCCTAAATCTTTGTCTGTTGAAGAACTTAAGGGTTAAGAAAGGATAAAAAAGACCTCATTAAGGATAACCTGAAAATGCCAAAACCATTCACAACCTTAGATCTGATTCATCTGAATGCTTCAACCCTGCATAACGTCAAAAATCAAGAAAAATAAGCTCAAAAACCATATAAAAGCAACGCAAAAACAACATTACAGCTCAATCAAAAAAGGCCGCTTTCAGTTCTTCCTGACCCATAAAAAAGAGAAAACAAATCACAACTTTTAATGGTAAAAGTAAAACCACATTACAGCTCAACAATACCAAGAATGAAAACCAGCCAAGCATTGAACAAAACCAAAAAAACTTGGATTTACAAGAACAATTTAATTAAAGACACCGACTTTCTATAATAGGTAAATAATTAATCAACAAAAAGAGAAATGAATATACCTAGAGGGTTCAAGTTAGCTGATGATGAAAGATAGGATTTTTTTGGTGATAAGGTTCTCAAGAGTGGAACCTTGAGGAGAAAAAGCAAAAGGGGTTCTAGTTGCTTTTGGTATCAAAGTGATGGAAAATAAGAAGTGAAGAGACAACAGGAGCAAAGAATGAGAGAGAGAAAAAAGAAAAAGAGTAAAGTTAGAGAGAGAAAGGGATGGAAAAAGACAGAGCAGGGTGGTAGTACTCTGTTTTCTTGTGTTCTTCAATGGAGAGGGAGGGGGGGNGGAGGGGGGGTTGAGTGGGGTAGGGACTAGGGGGTGAATCTGCTGAGATTACAGTACAACACCGAACCCTACAGGTGTGATATCTATATCACCTTGCGTCTTGCCAATATCCTTTTCCGTGTGTCTTTGTTCTTTTTTTTCCTCCTTGATCAATAGTTTCTCCTTTTCGGAATAACTCTTAAGTTTTCCACATAATATCTTATAATTTAGATTATTTTTATAATTTTAATTTTAGATATTTAAATTATTTTTAGCCAAATCTTCGCACCTCTGTCCCTATCTGAATCTATACTTTTGAATCTTATAATTTAGACCATGAAGTATTCGATCTTTAGATCTATACCCGTTCAGACACCACACCAGAGTCCACACAACTTAACTCCTATCTATATATTCAACAAATATATTCTAGTTCAGTATAACTCTACATAATAGTATCTCTTATTAAACGATAATATCTCAGTTAAACTAATTTTTGAAGTTATTTTATATTTCTTCTGTCATAATAAACGATAATATAATAATGCTTACTCTATGTGAGACGTCGAATCATAATGATCTTGTAACGTAGGACATAAAATTTGACATTCCAACAATTCCATTACGCATTCATATTACTACCTACTTTATATTTTGAAATAACCATATACTAGTCAATGCTGTGCACAAGACCAGTGGCTGACCTAGAGCATTGATTATGGTTTTCGGAAATTCAGTAATTTTTACATAGATCGTGTATTTATATAAAGAAATTAACTAAATATTTATATATATTTAATTGTGAATCCAATTATTATTATATATTAATTTAAGATTACGGTAAAAACACATAAACTTCAAATCCTAAATCCGTTTCTCCACGAGATATACATATTTTGAAACAAGATTGTGTTAGAAGATTGAGAAGTTTCTGCCGCGCTTCTTAGATCCGCAGAAGAAAGTTGGTAACAATTGGGTAGAAAAAATCAAGGCAAATTTATGCGAAAATATTCATTTTAAAGAATATTACATTCCATGCATAACTAGGAACAAATATTTATAAAATATGAATTGTATACCCCGAACGCATATAATATGCATAACTCATGCAATATGATTTCTTAAGGAGCTACTTTTTTTTGGAAAGTACAAATTGATAAATATTTTATGCCGTTTGGATAGTCGTGGAAAAAACCCCAGGAATCAGTTGATAGGGTTCACAAATGAAAGCAGGACTTGAGCCAGTGGAGGGCTATTTTTCTTGGCCCAAAGAGAAGGCATTATGAGGTCCACAAGTCCATGAGAGATTTTTACACAAATAGCCATCCGAATTTACTATTTATTTTTTTTAGTCGGTATGCATAAATTATATATTAATTATACGACTATTGACTATTTTCAGTTTAAGTAATTGGTGGACGGTTATTTAGGTTAATACGTCAATCCATTGTGAATTTGTGAGCATTAGTTGAGGCCCAAGGAAAAAGTAATATAACATTGTTTGAGAGAAGGACATGTTGGTATTTATGTTTGGAATCTATTTGAAAATACTCTTGGTCTAACCTATCACCCCCACACCATAAGATATATGTTGAATAATTATTGGACTACTAAAGCTGTCAATGATGTACATAGAGTAGTGCTAGATATTACTCCTATTGTCATTTGCTGGTTTTTGTTGAAGTTGAGTGTGCTTGCAGATATGGAGACCAAAAAAAGTTCAACATGTATAGATTGAACTAACAAATCTCTTGGAGTGTGGAGGCAGCAATCAACAAGACATATCCTAAATGCAATCTCAAAATGCCTTGGAATAGCTTCTGCGACATATTGACAAGACTATAGCCTGTTCAGAAGAGCATTGTGGTACATTAGATCAAACCAGATAGGGGCACTGTCAAGCTTAACACAGATGGGAGCTATCTCAAAGCTGAAGGAAAGGCATGAGTAGGAGGTGCACTTAGAAACAAGAATGGTGACATTATCATGGCCTTTTCACTCCCGTACATATGCGAGAATCACAATTTAGTGGAGGCATATGCAGCATGAATTGGTATCTATTGGTGTGTTCAAAATAGCTTCACAACAGTCACTCTAGAGCTAGATTCTTTTTACATAGCAAATATTCTTCGATAGGAGAATACAATAACTATAGCCTTAGTCAAATTACCGACAAGTGGACAAATTATAAATGACTCAGTGGTTCAGATCTCTCACCGTTATAGGGAGGCAAACCAACTTGCAGACTGCTTAGCAAAAATGGCTGCAAAGTCTCAAGATGGTGCTTTGTTCTACTCCAACCAATAATTGCCTAAGGAAGCCAAGGGTCCTTTTCATTAGGATAAAAGCCAGATGCCAAACATCAGAACCAAATATGCCAAGGCCAACTTTTTTGTTAGCTAGGCCTTTTTGTATTAGGAGGTAGGTGAACTAAGTTATAATCACCTATGCCTAATCTTTTGAAGGGTATTGCCCTACCTTTGTGTTTGTCATGACCCAAACTGAAGGGCCGCGACGGGCACCCGGTGCCTTAGTCAATCGAGTACCAACCTAACATATCTTTCTTATCGTACTATCATGGGTGCATGAGCCGGAAAGGTCCTCATAAGATAACTTGAATAAAACATAAGGGAATACTCGACATAGGGTGACCCAATATGATATGTAAACTTATACATGTGACATACGGGCCTATAGGGCCGATATGATCATTTGTACACTCGAAACATAGGCCGACAACGCCATACAAGTATCTATATATATGACATCTATCTACAAGCCTCTAAGAATACATAAACGTCATAAAGGTCGGGACGGGGCCCTGCTATACCAATCAATATATGTCCAAATCATACTGAACAAATAAGCAACTCCGAAAAAGTGGAGTGCACCAACACCTTCCGATCAGCTAATAGCCTAATAGGAAGACTGTTAACCTGTCTATCAGGACCTGCGGGCATGAAACGCAGCGTCCCCAGGCAAAAGGGACGTCAATACGAATAAAGTACCGAGTATGTAAGGCAAAAAAACATAAATAAGAACAACAATATGAAGAGAGATAGAGGAGATACAACCTGTAGCATCTGAGTGCCTTTGAAGGCTACTGACATGAAATGCATGGTACATATATATACATAAACTTTTAAGAACATACGCCTCTGTGGACATCATCATCATCATATCGTACCCGGCTGTAATACGCTCGATAAAAATGTACCTAGCGACCATAAGGCGTGGTAGAATCGTACCCAGCTACGTGAAGCTCGATAAAACCCAACTGATTAGTGGTTCCACAATAGGTGCCATACCCAGCCGACTATAGCGCGGCTCGGTAGAGTAAAATAAATAAATATATATAATGCATGCTGGACTCATGGAATCACGTTTTAAACCTTTCGGAATAGCGTAAGATCGTCGCGTCTTCGATTAACATTATGGACATACATACCATCAATATGAACCTCGATAGGATTCAAGGATCATATATACTTGCTTAGAATAACTTTATGAGGAAAGAACAATATGGACACCCTTAGTTGCTAGGAGTAGATCCTTTATAAAATAGCGTATTATTTACGTTCATTTCACTTTAGATCATATGCCAAAAGAAAGAAGGAAGTGCCTTAACCTACCTTTGCAATCTTCTCTCCAATCATCAACCAAGCTCAATATGATCTTTTTACGTCTCCAATGAGTAAACCGACTTCGTCGTCATCACAAAAGCGTTGTAACTCTCATATGTCAAAACAAATATTCTACAAGAAAACGGACAACAACTCCCCTGTTTGTGCTACATCCCATAAGTTACTAAAAATCACCAAACAGTCCAAACAACAACCAATAGCTATATGGAACACAACCAGCACAATAACACGTCGAGCGGCAAGCTAGGTTCATGTCTAATAACAATATATTTTGAACTCTTTTCCTCTTATTTATATTCAGGGAAATGTTGATCATAACAACACAATATAATCAGGTTATTCCATATATTTTTCAGCCATAAAACGCTACAAGAACACCTCTCAAATAGTCCAACAATCAACAACATTACTAACAAGCCTTTCGATTGATATCTCACAAGTTCTAGCTTCAACGACTTAGCCGTAACTTGGATAAGCTTAAATACATGTAGAGTAAGAGGTTCCTTACCTTTAAGCAGATAGAACAACTCCAATCTGAGCTTAGTTCACCATGAAATATCCTTCCAACGCAGCCACGAGAACAAGGAATCGAAACTAGCAATCAATTCGGGTTTCTCGGCACTAGAATCACTTTGGAAGACTTGAAATCACCTAGGATTGATATGAAAACCTTGGGAGAGTATTTTACAGAACTCAAACCACTTTAAACAACTCCCCACACGAGCTGGAACCACACGAAAATCAGCAACCACAAGAAGAACAAGAAATTCACTAGCGTCACGGGATACCCGATACTTGATTTATGTTGTGAGGGCAGGTGGAGTTTGGAAAATATTTTCCTAACTTTTTCTAGGGAAGTCATTTTTCTCCAATTTCAGGAAAATGTGATATCTAGAAAAATATTCCAAACTATTTTGTACAATCGAACAGTGAAAAATAAAAAAATATTTTTCAAAAAATATTTTCCGTCGTATCAAACACATCCTTTAATCTTGACAAAATGCAATGCCCTTCCTTACGTTGCAACCTTCAAAGGCTTTATCTCCGTTGACGTGATCTATCATATGACATTAAGTTTTTTGCCCATACAGAAATCTCAGTCACTTGGTTGGCCAGTTTTGAGAGTTTTACATTTGCTAAATTCTTATTTATCGTAATATCAAGTTGGAGTATTCTAGAACTTCTAAGTTGATACTACCTCTTTTAATTTCGCAAATTAATCTTTTTTTTTTTTTACATTATTGTGAGGGACAAGGTTAATTTTATTAAATAAAATTAGCCACTAGTTTATTAGCTTGAAAAGGGAAAAGGACCAAACATACTCCTTTACTTTCATATATTGTCTATTTAACCTTCGTTATATTATTGGGCTTACCGTTATATTATCAGGCCAAATTTATCCCTACAATCAGTAAATTTTTAAAAAACCCCTTGATCTGTTAAGTAATAAAAAATCTCTCAAATTCCTTTTATTTTGAATCACTTGTTAATCTTCTTAGTCTATTATTTTTAAAATAATTGTCATTTGAGGAATTAACTCCAAAACTTTTGATATTTTCTTTTTCTTTAAAGAAAAAACCTTCATATCTGACTTGTTTGTGATGTAGAGAAAAAAAGGAAAAAAGAATAGAGAAAAGAAGAGGGAGTGATGATTGGAGCAGAAGGTGCAGTTGTGAAACATGGACTAAGTAATTTGTCTTGAAGCCAACTTTAGACAATCTGTGAATTTGGCAACTTCTCAACTCAGCTACCACTGCTTGGTCCACAGTCCAAGACTGAAGCTGCAGTCCTCAGGAATATTATTATATAGTCCTTTTTCGTTCACTTTTTGTGTTATCTTCTGTGGAACAGGTCCATGCATTCGACTGAGTTGTCCCAGTCTAAGGAGATTCTCATCAACTTTGTTAAAAATCTGGTAATTTAAATATGAGTACATCCCTTCCCATGGTGAAGTTGTCTCGGTATGTGATCTATATATCACGTATTCGAGCCGTGGAAACAAACACTAATGCTTGTATTAGGCTAGACTGTCTACGTCACACCTTTGGAGTGCGACCTTTCCAAAAATTCTACATGAACGCAAGATGCTACTATGTGCATCGCTCTGCCCTTTGTCCTTTGCCCAAATCTCGTGCGCGCGGGGTAATCCCTTGGTCTTGGTGTTTAAAGATGGATCCAAAATTAAGTTAATTTATGCAAAATTAAGTTAAATATGAATACATCCTTTCCCATGGAAATATTCAAATCGATCCATTTTGCGTTGTCGCTCAAATCGTATGGCGTATATAGGAGAGTTTTAAAGTAATGGCAAAATTATCTTTATATGTGCTCTATAGGTCACGTATTCGAACCGTGAAAACAAGTACTAATGCTTGTAATAGGCTAGACTGTTTACGTCACACCTTTGAAGTGTGGCCTTTTCAAGAATTCTACATGAACGCAAGATGCAGATCGCGCTGCCCTTTGTCCTTTGCGCAAATCTCGTGCGCGCGGGGTAATCCCTTGGTCTTGGTGTTCAAAGATGGATCCAAAATTAAGTTAATTTATGCATAATACTAGTGTACTCATTATTATGCTGTGACAGTAGGATAAACTCAGTATGAATGTAATTATTTTCTTAAAAATTCTTTAATTGAATGAATAGTTTAAATTGATACCGGTTAATGTCCAAATACTTCATCTATACCTGTTGGTAGTTGTAATAAACGCAGCTTAAACAAGAAATTGATACTATAGTTTACTTTTATTTAACCACCGCACTAAGTCAAAGTGAAAGACCATTTTTTTTTCTGTTTATTCTTATTATTATTAACTATTCATTTCTTAAATTTTTCTCAAATCTTTTTAAAATATTATCATTATTATGAATTAAAATATAAAATATATATTTCCTTTAATTTTTCTTAAAAAAAATATAAAGTGAAAAATTAACAACTAAAAATGAACGAAAGTAGTACTGGTCAAACACTCCATGCCAGTTTCCTCATTGAATGCAGCTGAAACAGAAACAAGAAAAAGGTCCTTCCAACATGTTCAACATTTTCTATTTTTGGAATGCAGAAAAAAAGAGGGTTCTACAGTTCTAGTTCATGGACCCCCCACTTTTGGCTTTGGCCTAAAGTTAGGATTTTCGTCTAGGAGATTTTTTTATTTATTTGCACCCGATATAAATAGATAAAAAAAATTTCTATTATACACTTAATATATATTACCTAATTCATAATTTTATTTAAAAAAGTTTTCTATGATACACTACGGTAGAGTAGTGACGAGGTCAAGTCAAGATCGTACTGAAATAAATAAGAAGCTGGACAGGTATATAACAGTGAAATAATGATAATAATAAAAAGAAGACAATAAAGAAATACACCAAAATTAGCTACACTGAACTAAGACAAATGATGCATCACGAAAGGAAAGCAAGAAATGCTATTGGAAGTAGGAAGAGAGGAGAGGAGATAATTATTGTGGGCTATATAGGTCCATGCCCAAAATTAAGAACTCCATATTCATATTTCGGATTGGGTTCGAGAATGAATGGGAAGATCGAAAAGTTGGAAGAGAAAAAGACTTTTTGGTTAGACGCGTAAAATTGACTAAGCATTTTATTCGAACAAATTCCAAAAAAACAAAGTTTTGGGAGTTTTTACTATATTTTGCCTTAAAGCTTATCTCCTTCCACCATTCAACCAAAACAACAAAAAAGCAATAAATACTCTTTCAAAAATGTCCTCCTCTCTCTCCATGAGATTTCTAACCCTCACCAAACCCTTTTGCCTTTTTGCACATATTCCATTCAATTCATAAATTGATTTTTTATTTTAAAATAATTTAGTTTTGCCTCTTTAAAGTCTAGAGTCGTTTAGCATAACTAATTTTACCGTTTTATGGAAAAATGGATAGCCTCACATGGGGTGGAAAATTTCTATTAATGGAATTTTCCATTCCTCCCTTAGAAGCTCAATCCTTTTTTCTCCATCAACATTTTAGTGCTCTATCAGAATCATATTTAATGAATCAGCGTAAAACTATAAATAGCGTATTTCAGAAATGTAGTAAGTAATATTTTTAAGTTTAAAATATAGCCCGTTTGGCCATAAAAAAAAAATACCTTTTTTATGAAATATTTTTTACTTTTTTTCGAAATCAGTGTTTGGCTATAAAATTTTCGATTTTCACTTGAAGATGAATTTCGGAAATTTTTTGAAAATTTAAGAAACTCCAAAAAGTTATTTTTCAAAATTTTCATTTCAGATCACTCACAAAAATTCAAAAACAGCCCAAAATTATATTCATGTCCAAACACGACTCTAATTTTCAAATATTAATTTTGCTTGAAAAAAATTTCTTTTTTTTTCAAAATTTTACAATCTTATGTCCAAATGCCCACATTAATTCTCATTCTCTTATAATGAATATGTGCGTTGAAACAAAAGGAATTTATATTATTGAGAAAGAAAGTTTAACCTATTATATACTATAAAAACCATTTGTTCCATGGATTCAAGCAATGGCATGGCATATGTATGTGATATGTCAGCATAATACACGCATATATGTACATACATACATACATACATACATATATATATATATATATATATATGTATATATATATATATATGTGTGTGTGTGTGTGTGTGTGTTTTGGAAAACAGAAGTTTGATCTGAATCGAAGGGGCATGCAAATCATTTCTGGATTACATTAACAAGTTTGAATATACATACGTAGGTGACGGTAAGAAGAAGTTGACATACATGAAATTTGGATGTATATAGGCTAATCTTAATTAATTAGTTAAATGTTATGATTTTGACCTTAAAATGCAAGTTGGTAATAGGTACATGTCATTTAGATGTTTGAAAGACTCAGTTAATATACAAAAAAAAAAAAAAAAAAAAACGAAAAAAAAGAAGAGAAAGCCTAATTATATAAAAGAGTAAACAACGAAGAGAATGAACTCTCTCATTCCCAAAAAAAAAAAAAGGAAGAATGATAGTTTTTTCTTTTCTTTTTAATTTCCTACCTGATATTTAGTATCTATTTTAGGACTCGATTAATGTGGAGTTCCCCTACGTAGGCTCACTACATATGAAAAAATCCTTGTTAGGATTTTTGCTATATTTAAAGTTCGAATCTGATACATCTGATTAAGAGTGACGGCTTTTTATCTATCCGATCAGATTTGACTTAACAAGATGGACTTACAAAGTCTAATTAACAAACAAGTTGTTTAGCTAATGAACCGTTTATATATAAAGAATATGGATGAAACAATAATGAATGACCTATAAAAGGTGTTACTTGTTCAGTCTATTGTTCTCACGTCAGTAATAATTTCTTCAATAAAAAGAAAAGAAAAAAGATCTAGAGAAACAAAGTTTACTTTAGGGCTGTCATTTGTATGACACCAGTAAATTTATTTAAGATCTCATGCTTGATATAGACTATAAACTTATATTTTAAGTCTAACAACGATTTCGTTGAGTTTTCGATCCTTTCTCTTTTTTCTTTGTTCTGTTTAAAATTTCTTTCTTGTGTGTCTCGTTTCTTGTGTACCTAATCTCTGAGACTAAGGTCTAATATTCATGTAAAAATAATTAAAATAATAATTAAAGTCTTAATAACTCAACAGCTAATATAAAGGAAACTCTGCAACTCAACATGACCAACTCCCTAAAATCTGGTGAATACAAGTCACAAGCTCTATAGGATGGTGAACATCCTTATACATCAGTGTCTATAAAAGGATAAGAAAAGAAAATAGTCTAGATATAGGGTGACTCCGAGGCCTGCGAACGCCGGCAGGTATACCTTAAAGTCTCCGAACTAGGCTCGTCTCACTGGTGCTTGGACTGGTAGGAGGTACTTGGATCTGCACAAAAAGATCGATGTGTAGAAGCGTAGCATGAGTACACCACAACGGTACCCAGTAAGTGCCAAGCCTAATCTCGATAGAGTAGTGACGAGATCAAGTCAAGGCCCTATTGGAATAAATAAGAAGCAGGATAGGTATATAACAGTGAAATAATGATAGTAATAGAAAGGAGACAATAAAGAAATACACCAAGATTAGCTACACTGAACTTAGACAAATAATGCATCACGAAAGGAAAACAAGGAATGCTATGAAACGGAACAAAACAACAATAACACAAGTGAAGTAATAGGAAAGTATCAACAAGAATCATTACCGAGGTACCGCCTCGTAGTCTCAAATCACAAAATAATTCACAATCTTTCCTTATAACACTACGGGAGCCTTGCATTTAGTTTTGTAATTCATTTTTCCGAAATAGCTTCCTGCATTTTAGTCCCCCTTATCACATCGTGTGGCTTCAAGTAGTTTCTCTACTAGCAACATGCGTATCAAGCCCACCTTATCTCACCGCATGTGTTTCAACCCCCAAACCTTATACCACAGCATGTGTATCAATATCACAACGTATCACAAATCGCACCTCAAGTGTCCAATAGTACAACTTGTCAAGAAACCAACAACAATAGTGTTTTCACAACAAATAGCACATGGCTCAACCACAATATGCACAAGAGTCTCACAATAATAACCGGAAGTGAATAACTCAACAAGAATAGTATTTCACAACTTTGCCTCAATGTAAATCACGACCTTTATAACTCAATACCAATTTCAACATCAAGATATTACAACAATAACAACTTCAAGTAAAGAACTCTATGGTTAAACAATGAATAAGGAACAAAGAAAACAATACTTCAACTAAACATGTAAAGGCAATTAACAAGCAAGAGATAAGACAAGTCGAGCATATGAAGATAGACTAGTAATGATCATTATAACATGTTAAGGTAACTTAATTAAGGCATGAAAGAAATCTACATAGCTAAAACCGGTAAATTTACACATTTAGCCCGTGCCCACACTCGTCACCTTGCATACACGGCTTTCACACATCACAATTATGAAAATCAACACCAATCCTAAGGGGTAATTCCCCCACACAAAGTTAGGCAAGACACTTACCTCAAAATACGCTAACTCAATCCACTAGTAAGACTTTCTCTCGATTATCCAACTTCGAACGGCTCGAATCTAGTCAAAACAACTTAATACCATAAATATAAACTATAGGAAACTATTTCGAACAATAAAGTGACGATCTTTACAAAGAAATAAAAAGGCAACTCAAAAGGTCAACCCGATCCCGCGTCTCAGAACCCGACCAAAATTATAAAATCCGAACACCCATTCGATAACGAGTCTAAGCATACAAGAATTACTCAAATTCGACCTCAAATCGCCTTTCAAATCCTCAAAATTTAGCATAAGACGTTTCACAAGTTTTTTCCCAAATTTCCAACTCAAAACATTGATTAAATGATGAAAACAATAATGGATCATGTAATATAACCAAAACCGAGTTAGAATCTCTTACCTCGATGAATTTATTAAAAATCTCTCAACATATCACCACAAGCTGAGGTCTCTAGGTCTAAAAATGAATAATGAAATCAAACCCTCGAACTTAGCCCTTTTCTGTCCAGCGATTTCGTTTTTGCGGGTAAGGGATCGCATCTGCGACGCCGCATATGCGGACAAACCATTGCAGGTGCGCTTCCAGCTTAAGTCAGGACTTTCTGCTTCTGCGGAGAAAACGCGCTTCTGCGCATATGCTTCTGCGGACGATGTCCGCTTCTGCGATCCCAGGCCTTCCTAGCCATATCCGCTTCTGGCGATGCATTCCCCGCATCGGCGAGTTCGCTTCTGCGAGACATGGACCGCACCTGCGGTCCCAGTTGGTCATGAAAATATTCGCTTTTGCAACTCGAGGGTCGCTCCTGCGGTGCCGCACCTGCGACCTAAAATGTGCAGGTGCGATAAACCAGAAACAGTAGTGCTTTGGTGATGCCTAAGGTCCAAAATTATTTCAGATTCAATTCGAATCACACCCGGGGAGCACGAGACCCCGTCCTAATATATCAACAAGTTCCAAAACACCTAACAGACCTACTCGAGGCCAGAAATCACATCAAACAACATCTATTCTACGAATCACAACCCAATTCAAGCCTATTGAAACTATGAACTTCCGAATTCCAAAACTAATGCTAATTCATACCAAAACAAATCCGATTGACTTCAAATTCTGCACACAAATCACAAATAATATGACGGACATGTTCCAACTTTCGGAATCAAAATCCGACCCCGATATCAATAAAGTCAACTCCCAGTTAAACTTTCCAACCTTCCAAACCTTCAACTTTCTAATTTTCGCTAATTCAAGACGAAACGACTACTGACATCCAAATGAATACCCGGACATGCTCCTAAGTCCAAAATCACCATAAGGAGCTATTGAAACCGTCAAAACTCCCTTCCGGAGACGTCTACACAAAATTCAAACTACGGTCAACTCATTCCATTTAAAGCTCCAACTTTGGGACTATATGTCCCATTTCACTCAAAAACTAACCCGAAATCAAAACTAAACACCCCTGGAAAGTCACGTAACTGTAATACAACATAGAGGGGACAATAAATGAAAGATCAGGATTAAAATACTCAAAACGACCGATCGGATCGTTACAATAATAGTTGTCGTTACAATAGTACATTTATTAATTCAATAAGGGCTAAGAAACTTAGGGAGTTAAATAATTAAATATGTGTAAGTTTCTTCGAATTCATGTTATAGACTGTGTTATGCAATTTGTGACTGATTAAGGCTGGGTTGGAAAGAGGGATGAGCTTGATGTTCTTCAGGAAGTTACACATTGGCCAAAAATATTCGTAATTCTTAGCAAATATTTGTGTATTATATACTCCTTATGTTTTAATTTATGTGAACATATTTGACTGAACACGGAGTTTAAGAAAAAAGAGAAGACTTTTGAATTTGTGGTGTAAAATAAGGCACAAATATTTCATGTGCTATAAATCATTGCGTAAAGACAAATTGTTTCCTAATATAAAGTGGTCATTATTTTAGCATAAACTAAAAAAAAATATGTTCACATAAATTGAAACAAAAGAGTACTAATTATGTAATATTTTTCTGTCTATTTTTTGTACGTAGCTTTTGCTAATAAATTCGCCATTTTTAAAGAGATCCTTCGTTATTTAAATGGAAAAGACAAGGTTGGTGACCTAATTTTCAATGAGCAGCAAAAAAATTAACTAAAAAAGAGCTAACATTATTTATAATGAAGAGAAACTTCTAGGAAAATTCCACGCTTTTTTATCATTTATTATTCCAACATTATTTAGTATTTTGTACATGAAAAATATGAAATAAAGAAAGGAAAGAAATTGTTGGAGTTTCAAATTATAATTTTCCTATTCCTTCCTCCATTCTTTCAGGTGACATGATGTTCTTTATAGTTGATCATTTTCTTCTTGGAAGTGTTAGACTTGGCCAATCGAAGGAGTTGGTTGACATATAATATTTGATTTATTTGCCTTAAAAGCGACCTAAAAGTACAATTAAATAAGTATATAATCATTAGAGGATTTTGTGGATATACCTAATCCAAATCATTTGTCTCTTTCTTCAATGTTTTATCTCACAGATGTTTAAGTTTTATTATTAATAGTGCAAAAAATATTTTAGATAATTGGATCACTTATTAAAAAATTACAAATAAACTTCTTAAAGCAATTTTAGTAATCTAATAAAATAATAACAAAAAAAATTATATTACAAGTTAAGATTCACTAATTATAAAAATATTTAGTGTATATAATTTAAATCTTACTATCTCATACGCGTCCTCTTTTTGAAGAGGGAGGTTGAAGCGTGGAGCCAAAGGAAGATACACTACTGCTTTTAACAAAGGAAGATAATATTCTTTTCGTCTCCACCTTCCCAATCTATTTTTTAAAAGGATAAAAACCAATTACATCCTTCTACGTGGTAAAATATGATATGACACGTGATCGTCTAAAGGGAAGACATGTGAAACCCAATAATGAAATGACTAAAGACCGAACACAACCATTCCGCTTGTCGCCGGAAAGGATATCGTTCATAAAGGACTGTTAAATACTCTGCGCCCGGTAGCATTTAATAGGAAATATTCTGCAGCATTAAGAACGACAGTCCGTTACAGAGAATTTGGCATTTATGTTCGTTACGTCTTCATCGATAACCCTCATAATTGACATTAAAGAAGGACATGATCCTAGGACTTCCTTCCATAGACATAACTATAAATAGTGAGCTCAATTATCATTGTAAAGGGACATGAATATTCTAAATAAACTTATACTCTATTCTATACAAAGCTGTACACAATTTTACTTTCTTACTTTTTGATCTCATCATCGCTGTACCCGGAAGCACTGTCCTAGAATTTTCATCTCTGCTATTTTCATCTATATTTCAAGGCTAAATATTATACATTTCTTCAATTATTGTATTATTTCAGGATCAAATTAATTCACTTGTCTAGAAACTACGTATACATTCAACTTTACCGTTTTACGGGTAAACAGTTTGGCGCCCACCGTGGGCCTAGGCAGTCGTGCAATTAAATTGATCCTTACCTTTTTTACTAACGTCTTTTGATTACTTTGTCTTAGAAAGAATCACAAAACATGACAGATAACACTGTTAACGACACACGCAACCCTGAAATTCGAAGGGATCAATCTCGTTTCGAGAATTCAATCAGTGGTACCCGCAGTGAGGGGAATGACGCCACGCCGGTGCATGATAGTCGGTACCCTCGACGGGTTCGGGAGACAACTCTCAACGATGCTGACGAGGAGCATGTAGCGGATGCGGTGAGGTCCTGCAAGAGCAACAGACAATCATTCTAGATCATCTCACGTGGTAGGATCAGGCTATGACAGAATTGAAGCAGGCACTATCAAGTGCTTCGAATAATGCAAACAAACGAGATCCAATTCCTCTCGTTGTTCCCACAGACCAAACAATGCAGAGAGTCGAGAACAACACTCCTAGAGGTGAAGTTGGCTCTGACGGAGCTGGGGGAGTAGATCCGGTCTCAACAACGAGAACGATCCATTCAAGGATAAACTTTTGCGGTTCATGAGGGAAGTAAATGCCTGCATGGATCAAATCCCGGGCGCGCCGCCATTGTTGAAAGGCCTGGACTCGAAGAAGTAAATTCAATTGTCGTACAAGCCGAGTGTGGCACCAGAACTAATCCCGAAGCGGTTCAAAATGCCTGATGTTCTGAAGTATGATGGAACTTCAAACCCACAAAAGCATATTACTACCTACACGACGGCGGTGAAAGGAATTGATTTTGCTCCTCACGAAATTGAATCTGTATTGCTAAAGAAATTTGGTGAAACTCTCACGAGGGGAGCTCTAACGTGGTATTCATTATTACCCGAGCATTCCATAAATTTCTTTGAGATGCTCGCGGATTCTTTCATTAAGGCTCATGCCGGGGCCAAAAAAGTGCAAGCCCGGAAGGCCAACATATTCATAATCATACAGGGAGAATCTGAATTATTACGAGAGTTTGTTACCAATTCCAGAAAGAAAGAAAGCTGCTCCCGGTTGTCCCGGATGAATGGGTAGCTGAAGCATTCACCAAAGAATTGAATCCAAGAAATTCTGACGCTTCCCGAAAGCTGAAGGAGAGCCTGCTTGAGTTCAAGCAACAACTTGGGTAGATATTCACAACCGGTACGAGTCAAAGATAAGGATCAAAGATGATCAGGTCGGTTTTACTTCATCGGCCAAAGGACGGGAGAAGAGCATAGAAAAATCAAAAGATGACTACGACGAGGATAGACGGACTTTTAGGGGCCGGTTTTTGCCCTACGAGCGGAACGAAGGCCGCGACAGAAATTTCTAAGCAGCAAACAAGTTCACCGTTAACAGAGGGACCGATCGTGGTCGAAATAATAGATCGCTTCAAGATAAAGAAACTTCGGGGTCTCTGGATCTTTCTTACCCGAGGTTACCAGAATATAACTTCAACGTTAGTGTAGTGGAACTGGTGTCAGCCATTAGAAATATTAAAGAGGCACGATTCCCAAGACCTATGAGATATGCTTCCAGCGAGAGCGATCCCAACTTATGGTGCGAATACCATAGGATGAACGGTCACCGAACAGGGGACTGCTAACACCTCCGGAAAGAGGTGGCAACATTATTGAAGAATGTTCACCTCCGAGAATTTTTAAGAGATTGAGCTAAGAACAATTATGGTCGCTGTGGGGATAACACGAAACCTTCAAAAGTAGGAGAGAAAACCCTACGCCAAACGATCAATATGATCTTCGAGGGGGAATGAGATTAACGGGGTCACCTTTTCGGCAGCAAAGATGATGAAAGTATCAATAACTCACAGTAAAAGACTCCGGGAAGACGATATCACTTTCACGGAGGAGGACGCAGACGGATTATTGTTACTACACAACGATGAATTGGTAATTTCTTTAAATGTGTTAGATTAAACGTGTTCTAGTGGATCTAGGAAGTTCGGCTAATATCATACAGTGGAGAGTACTGGAACACTAAACTCACCGAAAGCATTATTCCAGCAACAAAGCTCCTCGTTGGATTCAACCTTGCAAATGTGACGACCAGGGGAGAGATCTTGCTGCTCACGAACGCTGCAGGAGTAATGAAAACAACCCTCTTCAAAGTAGTAGATGGTGATATGGGATACAACATCATCCTGGGGAGGCCATGGTTACACGAGATGAAAGTTGTACCTTCAACATATCACCAATTGCTGAACTTTCCAACGTCCGAAGGAGTTAAGCAAATAAGAGGTGATCAACCGGCAGCAAGGGAGATGAATGCAATCTTAGTTTCCAGTAGCAAGGGAAAGGCGCACACAACATAGCAATTACAAGAACCAACGCCTTTTCTCAAATTAGAAGAAGTTAGCCTAGGGGAAGAGTCGTCAGAACAATATCAGGTGCCGAGATATTTCCAAGTTTCGGAAGAGATGGAGGCAACAAAGTCCACAGTGGAGAAACTGGAGCAAGTGGCATTGTTCGAAGAATTCCTAGAAAGAAAATTCCATTTGGGGACATGACTGCACCCAACGCTCAGGTTTGGTTTTATTGAATTCCTTAAAGTTAATGCTGATTGTTTTGCATGGTCGCATGAGGATATGACTGGTATCTCGATAGAAATAGCCATGCACAAGCTGAGTTTGGATCCCAACATACCACTAATACGACTAAAAAATGACCTATTGTCGTGACCAGGAATAAATTTGTCAAAGAAGAGGTAACACGCTATTAAAACCAATTCGGTTCGAGAGGTAAGATATTTGGACTGGCTAGCCAATGTAGTAGTAGTTCTTAAGAAGGACAATAAATTTCGCATGTGTGTGGACTATAAAGATCTTAATAAGTCGGGCCCAAAAGACTCATCTCCCATTGCCAATTATCGAGCAAATGATTGATGCCACGGCCGGGCATGAGTTGATGAGTTTCCTTGATGCTTATTCTGGGTACAACCAGATCAAGATGAACCCGAAAGATCAGGAAAAAACTTCATTTATAACAAATTTTGGTACATATTGTGACAGTGTAATGCCCTTCGGGTTAAAAACGCCGGAGCCACTTATCAACAGCTCGTAAATAAGATGTTTGAAAAACAAATAGGTGACCACCTTAAGCATTTACAAGAAATATTCGACATCAGCATGAAACTTAACCCCTAGAAGTGCATTTTCGGGGTCAATTCTAGTAAGTTCCTGGGGTTTCTAGTCTCACAAAAGGAAATTGAGATAAACCCTAAAAAAATCAAGGCCATAAACAATATACCGGATCAATTGTCAAACGTAAAGGAAGTCCAATGACTCACAGGAAGGTAGCGGCTTTAAGCAGGTTCATTTCCCGATCGTCGGAAAAATGTCACCGCTTCTTCACATTGCTCAAAAAGAAGAATAATTTCGCATGGACACCGGAGTGCCGGCAGGCTTTGAGGGACCTAAAGAACTACTTATCAAGTCCTCCATTCCTCTCGAAACCAAAAGAAGGTGAAGCATTGCTAGTCTACCTCGTGGTTTCAGAAGTTGCGGTAAGTGTGGTTTTAGTCCGGGAGGACGAAGGTATGCAATTTCCTATTTATTATGTTAGCAAAATTTTAACGGGAGCGAAAACTCGCTACCCACATTTGAAAAAACTAGCCTTAGCTCTCATAGTCGTCGCTCGGAAGCTGAGGCCCTACTTCCAATGCCACCCGATAGCTGTGGTGACTACTTTTCCTTTGCGAAACAAATCCACAAACCTGAGTTCTTAGGTATATTAGCTAAATGGGCCGTTAAAATGAGTGAATTCGACATATAATATAAACCAAGGACTGCAATTAAGTCACAAGTTTTGGCTAACTTCGTGGACGATTTTAGTCCGGGACTTCTGCCTCTGGCAGCCTAGGAGGCAATAATGGTGTCGAAATCGACATCGGGGGTCTGGACCTTATTCACGAACGGAGCTTCCAACATAAAGGGGTCTAGACTCGGAATACTCTTAATTACGCCTTCGGGGGAAACCCTAAGGCAAGCCATCAGAACAATCCCTTTAACTAACAATGAAGCAGCGTATGAATCTTTGATTGCAGGGCTCGAATTGGCCCCGGGACATGATTCCGAGATTATCAAAATCAAATATGACTCACAACTGGTGGTAAATCAAGTTTACGGGATCTTTGGTACCAAAGAAGAACGTATGCAACAATACGTGGTAAAGGTCTAGGCTCTTCTGGCACGATTACGAGAGTGGTCAATCGCTCATATCCCGAGGAAGAATAACGCAGAAGAGGATGCCTTAGAAAATTTAGGATCTTCAACGGAAATAAAGGGATTAGCGTCCGAGAACGGTGATACAATTGATGAGCTCAGTCTTGGATATTGATGGTTACTATGAGGTGAATTCGGCTAGTCTAGTCTGGAACTGGAGAAATGAAATAATCAACTACCTCGAACACAGAATGTTTTCCGATAATCCCAAAGCATTATGGGCGTTATGCGCCAAAGTTGCATGTTATAGCTTCAGGAAGGGCCAATTGTATAGAAAATCTTTCCAAGGTCTGCTGCCCTGGTGTTTAGGAGTGTTAGAAGCTGACTATGTCATGAGAGAAATCCGCGAAGAGATATGCGGAAATCACTTACGCGCAGAGTCTTTGGTGCTGAAATTGGTACGGGCAGGATATTATTGGCCTTGCATGGAACAAGACACCAAAGATTTCGTACGAAAATGTGATAAGTGCCAAAGCTATGCATCACTAATACATCAACCAGCAGAACCCTTACATTCGGTTCTGTCCCCATAGCCGTTCATGAAATAGGGAATGGACATCGTCGGACCGCTGCCACCAACTCCCGAAAAGGTAAGGTTTCTTTTAATTTTGACTAATTATTTTTCTAAATGAGTGGAAGCAGGTTCTTATCGGAAGATTGGAGAACGCAAAGGTGATAGATTTCCTGTGAAAAAATATAATTTGCAGGTTCAGAATACTAAAAGAGATAGCATGCGACAATGGGCCACAGTTTATCGGTGAAAAAGTTATGAAGCTCCTTGAAGATTTAAAAATAAAGAGGATCACATCTTCTCCTTATTATCCGAGCGCAATGGTCAAGCGGAGTCAACGAACAGAATAATTATTCAAAACCTCAAGAAAAGGTTGGATGAAGTAAAAGGCAAATGGCCCGAAGAATTGCCCGGAGTTCTATGGGCCTACCGAACAACGGCTAAATCGAGTAAATGAGAAACTCCTTTTTTCCTTATTTATGGTGCTGAAGCCCTAATCCCAGTAGAAGTGGGCGAACCCACTTTGATATATTCGTAGACAAATGAAGAATTGAACGACGAAGCAATGCTAATCAACTTGTAACATTCCGAGGAACGCAGGGACTTAGCGCATGTAAGGATGGCAGCCTAAAAGCATAGAATGGAGCGATATTATAATCGAAGAGCCAACTTCCGTTATTTCAAAGTAGGGTACTTGGTTCTAAGGAACATAACCCAAAGTACCGGGGAGCTCAATGCGGGGAAGCTAGGTCCAACATGGGAAGGTCCCTATCGAATTTCAGTTATCACTGGGAAAGGCTCATACGAGTTGGAGAACCAAAATGGAGACAAGTTGCCCAGCAACTGGAACGTGACACATATCAAAAGATATTATTACCGATGAACATTATTCAAGCGGAAAGTATGTGTTGCATTATTTTTCCCTTCGTTCAGTTTTTGTCCTAATTTGGTTTTTCTGGAAAGGTTTTAAATAAGGCAGCGACAAAAAGCATACTATGAAGACAGTAGCAGTAAGACCTTTAATAACAAGACAATAAACAAGCTTTCATTCGGGGATGAATAGATAATCTTTGGTTCGATAGCAAATTCCCACCGGGAAGTTAAGTTTGCTACCGAACAGGGGTTACCCGATCATTCACGAGCACAAACCACTAGAGGACTGTTAGGTATTCTTTCACTCGATAGCATGGATTCCTAAGGGAAAGTAAGGTATGTTGCCGAGTGAATGATTACCTAGCAATTCATTAGTGGAACCTTAAAAAATACAAGACTTTCAGTGTTCCAATTCGCACTCTCCACATTCAAACACGGGGGAGGGGGGATGATATGAGGATATGGCAACAATGACTGCCATGTCAACTGGAGAACAAAATTGAGAAACAAAATGAATCGTCGGGACTAAGGACTGGGCGGCCAGCCTCATAGAAACAAGTTGTACAAGATAGCCACAAGTAATGGAAATTTCTTTTCTGCATAGCAAGATGCTTATGTATTTTTTGAAATAGAAGGAATAAAATGAAATACTTTTGCTTATTATCAGTTTCCAAAAATTCGGAACCAAATTCAGAAGAACCTGGAGCATCAGATTGCACCGGGAGTCCATTTTTTGCAGCCAACTCAAGCTCTCGGGCCTTATCAATTTCGGCATCAATGTCAATGATTCCAGCTTTGGCCTCTTCTAAGGTTTTTTCCTCATGCTATACATGGAATAAGTTCTTTCAACAATGAGGGAAGCCGTTCGGCTCTTAAGTTCTTCTTTAAGTTAAGTAACCTCGGCAGAAAGGTTTTCCCGGGCAGATCTAGCAGATTTGAGGCTGACATCAAGTTCATGGATAGTTGAACTAAAGAGCCTATTATTCTCGATAGTTTCCTGTAATTCTCTTCTATCTGGGCATATTTCTCTCCCACAGCAGCAAGCTCTTCATCTTTGGAGTTCAAGGTTGCTTCCAAGTTAATCACTCTTTGGCGGAGGCAGCCTCACGATCGGTTGCAGCAAGAATGACGTTCTGGACTTCAGCCCATTTGGCCTTGGCTTCTTCAAACCTAACCCTCAACGGCCCAATTTCTTGGCTAAGGATTACCACTACCTGCTCGCTTTGCTACAAACGAGCCTCCAAAACAACGACCTCAATAGCTTTCGTTTCCAATTACGAGAGGCGGAGAACAGTTTGGTCCCGTTCCGCCAAAAGCTGATCCCATTTAGAAGTAAGTTCTTCCTTCTCGCGAATCAACCTTTGAAGGCCCTTAGAAGTAGGAAAGTTGGCCTACAAGACAAGAAGAAGTAAAACTTAGAATATATTCATACTAAAGAAGAAAGAGTAATGAAGGAAGAAAAAAACGTACCGCTGCGGCGTTGTGCATGGCATTGTTCAACAAGCACTCTCCCGAGAGTGCCTGAATATTTTCCCAGTACTTTTTTGAAAGACTTCAGACAATTAGCAAGCTCCACCGGCCAGGACAGCAAGTTGCATCCGCTAGAGACCGAAAGAGTAATGTTCCTCTTCTTTTGTGGATCTTGAGAAGGGGCAACATAATTTTCCCCCAAATTCCCATGAACTGGGGACTGTGGAAAAGGAACCCCTTCTTCGTGGTCAGGTGCGACTGATGGAGGTGATGCAGCAACTGCTGGTGGAAGAGTGGATGAAGATGAAAATGATGTAGTAGTTGCTGGTGTTGGTGAAGGTGGAGATGAAACTGATAGAGTTGAAGAATAAGAAGTTGCTGCATCAAATCGGCTGTTGAGTGCTCGCCAATCAAAGATGACAAGGACCCGGTACTCAACCCCGCAGCACCGGTTACAACAATTGGGGCCTGAAAACGGGAGTTGGCATGTTTTACCAAATCATATTCTCCCCAAAGAAGCTCCCTCTTCACCAGCTTCTTCATCATCATCGATCATCACGGTGTCTATGACCGGCTCGGAAGCAGGACAAGTCACCATCTACACCGGAGATGACTCAAGGGAATCAATCTTTTCCCTCTTATTCTTTTCCCCGGCCACGGAGGAACGTCTTCTCTTTGTTTGTTTACCCTCCGGCCCGGGACTCCATAAAGAAATGTTTGCTCCCGAAACAGAGCCCTCATATAGACCTAATTTCATAAACAAATCAGAAGGGTTCAATCAAGTTCTTCATATGTAGAAAACGGAAATAAGGTAAAGTTACCATGGTTTTTGACCCTCCACCCGTATTTAAGGGCTAGTTCTTTCCACAAACGAGTGTCGGGCGTTGTAACGTCCAAAATCTTTTGAACCCACCGGTCCAAACTTGCTACCACCGGCGGGATCCATCAAGTTGCTGAAACATGCGAAGACCGAAGAGTTGATATGACCACAAATGAATGTCTAGTAAAAAGAAATACAAAACAAAGAACTTATGAGTGCGGTTCCAAGCGGTCGGAATGGATGAAGCCGTTGGCGGAATGATGTCGTTGGTGGAAACTACAACGAACCGTTCCATCAACCCCCTGTCGTTGTCATCATCCATGCTAGACAGAAAAGCATGGTGGCCGCACTTGCAAAAGTTTATCATTCCCCCGCGAAAGATTTTGGGGGAATAAAGATTCATCATATGAGCTAAGATTAGTTCCTCTCCAGTTTTCTAGCACAAGCGTCGATGATAGGCGATCGTCCTCCACACTTATGGACTTACCTATGAAAAACACACGTGGTAGCGAAGGCAACACTCCGCAATCAGAGAACCAAGCTGTCCACTCAAAGAAAACGCACCCGAAGTAAAGGGATACGTGTAAAAGTATGTAAACCCTTCCTTGGGAACGATCACTCACTCCGATAGATTAGGAGCAATGATATCCAACTCGTGACAGCAATAGTCTTCCTTCACAGCAAGGATATTGGAAAGACGAACGGAAGAAGGGTACTTAGTAACAACCCATGTACGAGGGTTAGCAGTAGGAAATTTCTCTTCAAGGTCCTTTGTGGTACTGAGCTTTCTTGGGAGGATGGAACTCACAATTGTAGGAATAGAGTCCTCGGTTTTGTTTTTGTTTTTTGTAGAACCAGCGTGCTTAGAGGAAGAAGCCATTGAAAAAGAAGAAGGAAAAAGTTTTGTGTTTGAAGAGAACTAGAGAAAGAATAGAAAATAAAGATGCAAATCAGGAGTTCGAGAAATTATGAAACACAAAGGAAAAGAATGTGGCGTGTAAGTAAAATTTTGGCGGCTAAATTCATGACCATGATTAACTCGATAATCAGCCAAAGTTATACTGAATCATGGGATGACGCGTGTTCAGGGCATTAAATTTGGAGAAACGTGCCTCTAATCAACTGTCAGTAACCTGCAGAGGAAGTTATAGTAATTCCCGCTAAAAAGGTATTTCTACCAGCTTTCCGGTAACACAAAATTATATCACCGAAAAGTAGGGGGACTATCCAAAGGGAGGACACAACCCAAGAATGGAATGACCAAAGACCGAACACAGCCATTCTACTTGCCACCGGAAAGGATAATGTTCATAAAGGTGTGTTAAATACTCTGCACCCAGTAGCATTTAATAGGGAATATTCTGCAGCATTAAGAGCGACAGTCCGTTACAGAGAATTTGGAATTTATGTTCATTGTTACGTCTTCAACAATAACCCTCATAATTGACATTAAAGGAAGACATAATCCTAGGACTTTCTTCCCTAGACATAGCTATAAATAGTGAGCTCAGTTATCATTGTAAAGGGACATGAATTTTCTGAATAAACTTATACTCTATTCTATACAAATCTTTACACAATTTTACTTTCTTATTTTTCGATCTCATCATTGATGTACCCGGAAGCACTGTCCCGGAATTGTCATCTCTACTGTTTTCATCTATATTTCAAGGCTAAGTATTATATATTTCTTCAATTATTGTATTATTTCAGGATCAAATTATTTCATTTGTCTAAAAATCACGTATAAATTCAATTTTACCATTTTACGGGTAAACAAACCTTAATTTTGCTTTAAAAATTAAACGTTCCTCCTTATATGTCAGTTGACTTGATCAAATGTCTATTTTACATTTACATTATCAATCTTTGTCTTTTCATTTACTTATGTAAAATAAAAGTATAAGAGAGTGAGAAATTTATAAAAATATTTCAATGCAGGTGGTAATAAAAATTAATTAATGAAAATAAAGGTAATTTATAACAAAATCCTGAAATATTGTCTATTTATATTATAAATTTTTCAAATCAGGATTTAAAAAATATTTCATTAATAACAATAAAAACTCGTCTATCTATATTGACAATAGAGAATAAAAGAGAGAAGTAGAACTTATTAAATATGCACACACGAATGAAAATACATACATTAATATATATAGAGAGAGAGAAAGAGAGAGAATTAATACACGTAATATTATTATAACAATCATAAAAAATAGTGTTAGATTTTGTAACGAATTCATAAAAGGGTTATTCTACTTAAAATGTTAATAAACTTAAATAAAAAATATAATAAGATATAAAATTATTTAACTATAGGTAAACCACCTAGGTTAAAAGATTAAACATTATATATAATATAAAAAATGTATTATATATATATATATATATATATATATATAGATATAGATATATATATAAAAACAAATTAACAAGTACTACCAAAGATATCGAGATTAAGAGACCATAACAAAAATTCAAAAACATAATAATTGAGAAATGAAACTACCCTGTTGCTCCGCATGTCTCCACTCCACATGCTTCAATGGTGCTTAATGCTTATAAATAATTAGCTAATTCTTAACCCCCTGATCAGGTAAGATTAGGTGGGTTGACTCTTGAAAGTCAACCATGCTCTTAAAATTAATGCTATTTATAAAATGTTTATAAAATTATGAAGATATTCCTAGTTAAGCAAAGCCCCTTTGTCTTTCTTCTTAGCTAATTAATGAATTTTAAAAAATTCAAATAGGTAAATTTGTTTTTGTTTAATTAGTCAATATATTCTTTGATTAAATATTTGTAATCCCTTTAAAAATGGATTGACCTTCTCATTTGATTCCTTAGGCTTACGCTTGTTTGTACGGAGGCTATAACCGGTACTTTGTGTATTTGATGTCTTTGATATATTTATTGCTTGTATGTAAAAAAACCAAAGGGTTTTTATATCGAAAAAGTCAATGTGAAAAACGCAAGTGTGGAGGAATTGGTAAATATTCTTTTTATAATCTTAGTTTTTGAACCTCTTTTCGCACACCTTAATTATTTCACATAATACGTTTTATTTCTACCGGGATAAGTAGTAGATAATGTTATTTGCCAAATCTTGATTAAATAAGAAAAAAGAACATGATCATATGATTCTGTAATTATAAATCCATCAAATTGATTAAATTCTATTAGAGAGGTCATAAAAACATATATTTCAATTGAAAGTTCCACATGTTTACTAAAGCATTAGAAGATCAAAAAATAGAATTTTATTTTCAGTTACATTTATAGAATCAAGAATGATACACTAGTATATTATGTTGTTTCTGTCGACAAACTTTACACTACTTAATTTGCTCTTGTCTACTATTTGTGTGCATACTTTGTCTTGTTTGTTACCCTTGGTTTCTCTGCTCATAGATAAGAACACATATATATAGAGAGAGTTCCTTTTACTATTCAAAAACTCGTGCAATAAGCTAAATATGGATTAGGAAATTAACTGGTATTAATGAGACATTGATAGCTGAGGCAAAACATGTTCTCCATCAAACATACAAGCTAAAGGACCTAGGTGTGATTAAGTATTTCCCAGGCATTGAAGTACTAAGGTCTAGCAAAGGAGTGATTCTAAATCAAAGGAAATATGTCCTAGGACTCATATCTAGTATGGGACTCAGTGCAGTCAAGACAGCTGCAACTCCTTTAGAAACAAACCTAAAGCTCACCACAGTATAGCTTGATGCTGCAACTAGAGTTAAAGGTGATGCAGTTTTGCATGATGTTAGTCTGTACCAAAGATTGATTGGTAAAATGATGTATGTAACTACCTTTAGGATTAGGAATACGCATAATCAGATCTGCTTTTTATATATATATATTGAGATCTTATTCACCTCTTTGAGTAAATCGAGAAATAGGTTTGATAGGTTTGATTGTCTATTTTTTTTATATATATCAGGCATTGCATTCTATGGATAATTCAAATCGAAGCAATTGGATGTCCAACCCGGGCCTATATGACATGACCGATCAATAGATCCACCAGACATCTACTATGACATCCAAACACTAAGTCAATTTATACAACAGCCTAAAAGATCTCATTAGGAAGCTGCACTGAGGGTAGTTAGATATCTGAAAGGCTCTCCTGGCCAAATAATATGGTTAAGATCAGAAGCCTCTACTGCAGAGTTAACCTGTCGGTGTGGTTCAGACTGGGCAGCCTGCCCTAACACAAGAAGATATGTCACTAGTTATGTCATCAAATTTGGTGAGTCCTTAATCTCAGGGAAATCGAAAAAGCAACAAACCGTGTCTAGGAGTTCAGCAGAAGCTGAGTATAGAAGCATGGCTTCAGCTGTTGCAGAGGTTACTTGGCTGCTAGGTTTGTTCAAAGAGCTAGGAGCTATTGTTAAGACTCCTGTTGCAATTATGAGTGACAGCAAGTCTACTATGCAGATTGCAGTTAATCCTATTTTCCATAAACACATTAAGCATATCGAGATAGATTGCCACTTCATCAGAGATAAGATTAAGGATGGAATTGTGCAGACAATCTATGTGAACACTAAGGATCAACTGGCAGATTTTCTTACCAAATGACTAAGTCAGGCTCAACGCAATCATCTCTTAGGCAAGCTTGGTGTGATTAATATTTTACACCATGCAGCTTGAGGGAGAGGATTATGAAGTGATATTACAGATTGTTAGTTAGGTAGTTAAGAATTCAGTTAGTTAGTTGGCTCTCCATGACAGCTGTAAATTAACCGATCCAGCTTGTTAGTTAGTTGAACCTTAGTAGAGTTAGATAGTTGATCAACACATTACATGTATGTATATATATATATATATATATATATATATGTGTGTGTGTGTGTGTGTGTGTGTGTGTGTGTGTGTGTGCGCGCGCGTGTGCGTGTGTGTGCGCGCATATATATATATATACATATACATATATATGATATATATCTATATATATATATGTATGTATGTATGTATGTATATATACATATATTGTATTGTTATTGAAGAGAAGCAGCAATTATCATTTCCTCACAATCCTCTCATCATCTCATTCATTCGCATGCTCTGCAACTCCATAGAAGTAGCTTCGAGTTCACTGCTCCTTCATCGATGGCAAATCATGTAGATTTTAGCATGGTATCAAAGCCACCGATGCTCGTCAATTACTGATGTTGGCTATCTCTATCTAGTGATGTGTTTCTTCTTCTCAATTAGCTCGTTTTTTTTCCTATGCTCATCAATGGCGGAAACTGCAATTCCTTATACTCATCCTCTATATCTTGGGCCATCGGATACTCCTGGTGCTATTCTGATTCCTATAAATCTTACGAGATCGGAAAATTACGGTTCATGGAGCAAGACGATGAAAATTACCCATCTAGGAAAGAGGAAGTTAGGTTTTGTAACTGGTATTTGTACAAAAGAGTCGTTCACTACTGAATTACATGAGCGGTGGGAAACTTGTAATGCTATTGTCTTGTCATAGCTCATGAATACAATTTCCACTAAACTTTTGAGTGGAATTACATATGCTTCAAATGTACATCTTATTTGGGAAGATCTGAGGGAGAGGTTTGATAAGGTGAATCGAATGTGTATCTTCCAACTGCACAGAGCCATTACCAATTTGTCACAAGGAACTGATTTAGTCTCAAGCTACTTTACTAAGTTGAAGAGTCTATGGAATGAGTATGATGCATTGGTACCAATTTCAAACTCGAGAGAATATATGGAGCATCTTCAACAGCAGATACTTCTGTAGTTTCTCAGTGGTTTAAATGATTCATATGATCAAGCTAGGTGACAAATCCTCTTGAAGACTAATGTGCGCTCCTTGAACCAGGCCTATACCATGGTAATAAAAGATGAGTCTCTACAATCCCCTGGCCTGGGCTCAATTAATAAGAAGAATGATCTGATGGCTATGCAGGTAGGCAAAAGCCAAGGATACAAAGGCAAGAAGCCTTTTATGCAATGTGAACACTATGGTCTAAAAGGTCACACTAAGAAGAATTGGTATAAGATTGTTAGGTGTCCTAAAGACTTCAAGGCAAGAAGGAAGCCTGGTTACAACATTGGAGGTCAATATGGTCGTGGCAATGGGGTTCAGTCTGGCTTTGGACGTGGTTCTCACCAACCTTTCATTGCAACCAACAATGTACTTGGGAACACTGATGTTCATTCTCAAGGATCATCATCATCAGCTGGTGATGTATTAGGAGGAATAACTGGAAAGGTGCCATACTTCAATGAGGAACAATACAAACAAATCCTTGATCTGTTAAACAAAGATACACCTTCTGATTGTCAAGTCAACATGGCAAGTATAACTACTAGTTTTGAAATAAGTATTATTTTCTAACTGTCGTGGATGATTTTAGTAGATATGTCTAGATCTATCTACTACAGCTTAAGTCTAGAACTATTGTTGACATTAAGAATTTTCTGTTGGTGGTAAAGAACAAGTTTGGTAAGATGGTAAAAATTTTGAGATCAAATAATGGCACAGAGTTTCTTTGACTCTCAGTGCAAGGATCTCTTACAAAGTTTAGGAGTACTGCATCAGAGTAGCTCTGTCACACTCCACCACAGAATGGTGCTATGGAGAAGAAACACAGACACATTTTAAATGTGGCAAGGGCCATAAGGTTTCAATCAAAAATGACTATTAGGTACTGGGGCATGTGTGTTATAGTTGTTGTGTACTTGATAAATAGACTGCCTTCAGCAGCACTTCAAGGAAAGAGTCCATATGAAATAATGCATACCAAGCCACCATCATTGGCACATTTATGAGTTATAGGATGTTTGTGTAATGCAACAGTCATTCCGAAAAGGGGATAAGTTTGCATAAAGAGCAAAGGCAACTGTGCTCATGGGATACTCAGAGAGACAAAAGGGGTACATCCTGATGGAACTAGCTACAAAATAGTTTTTTGTCAGTAAAGATGTGGTCTTCAAAGAATCAAAGTTCCCTTTTGCTCAAGCTACCACTGAGTCTGATTCAGAGCATCATAGTTTTCTGGAACACCCTAACTATGATGCTTTTACCTCATAGATCAATCATGCTAATAAGGAACAAACTCAAAATGCAGATGCACAGGAAATAGCCACAGAAGAGGATAATGTGATGGATTCCACTACTGATACATCTGTTGTAGGTGGTTCTTTGTCTCAACCAAATGCTCCATCAGCAAATCCTTTGCCCACTGTAACTGATCCTCCACCTGAGAACATGCAAGCAGAAGGATCTCAGCCTCTTGTCAGGAAGTCAACTAGAGAGTTTAGAGATTCCATCTGGATGAAGGATTACATAGCACATGGGAAGACAAGCAGCAAATATCCCATAGCCAACTGTTTGTCTTATGAAAAAACTACTCCTACCTATCAGTCCTACCTAGCAAGCTTCTCTAGGCTGGTAGAACCTCAAAAATTCAGGCAGGCTGTGAAGGAAGTAAGATGGATAAAAGCTATGAAACAATAGGTCAAAGTACTAGAAGACAACATAACATGGGAAGTAGTTGACTTACTACTTGGAAAGCATATTGTAGGATCCAAATGGGTGTATAAAATTAAGTATAAAGCTAATGGTGAGGTTGAAAGGTTCAAGGCTAGACTTGTTGCAAAAAGATATAATTAACAAGAAGGACTTGATTACCATGATACATTTTTATCAGTGGTCAAAATGGTTATAGTCTGATTAATAATAGCCTTGGAAGTTTCCAAAGGATGGAACCTATATCAAATGGATGTTTACAATACTTTTTTACGAGGAGATCTCTATGAAGAAGTGTATATGAATATGCCTAAAGGTTTCAAAGATAGGGGGAGCAAAATGTCTGTAAGCTACTCAAGTCTGATGCTTTATATGGACTTAAGCAAGCATCAAAATAGCGGAACATCAAATTGTCTGATGTTTTAACTAAGGGAGGATTTGTGCAGAGTAACCATGATTATTCCTTGTTTACTTTGAGAAAGGGTGAGGTTTGGTGATTATCCTGGTATATGTTGATGATCTACTTATAACTGGTAATAATGAGACATTGATAGCATAGGCAAAACATGTTGTCCATCAAACATTCAAGAAAAAGGACCTAGGTGTGCTTAAGTATTTCCTAGGCATTGAAGTATTAAGGTCTAGAAAAGGAGTGATTCTAAATCAAAGGAAATATGTCCTAGAACTCATATCTAGTATGGGACTCAGTGCAGTCAAGACATCTGCAACTCCTTTAGAAACAAACCTAAAGCTCACCACAGTATAGCTTGATGCTGCAACTAGAGTTAAAGGTGATGCAGTTTTGCATGATGTTAGTCTATACCAAAGATTGATTGGTAAAATGATGTATGTAACTATCTTTAGGATTAGGAATACGCATAATCGGATCTGCTTTTTATATATATATATTGAGATCTTATTCACCTCTTTGAGTAAATCGAGAAATAGGTTTGATAGGTTTGATTGTCTATTTTTTTTTTATATATATCAGGCATTGCATTCTATGGATAATTCAAATCGAAGAAATTGGATGTCCAACCCGGGCCTATATGACATGACCGATCAATAGATCCACCAGACATCTACTATGACATCCAAACACTAAGTCAATTTATACAACAGCCTAAAAGATCTCATTAGGAAGCTGCACTGAGGGTAGTTAGATATCTGAAAGGCTCTCCTGGCCAAATAATATGGTTAAGATCAGAAGCCTCTACTGCAGAGTTAACCTGTCGGTGTGGTTCAGACTGGGCAGCCTGCCCTAACACAAGAAGATATGTCACTAGTTATGTCATCAAATTTGGTGAGTCCTTAATCTCAGGGAAATCGAAAAAGCAACAAACCGTGTCTAGGAGTTCAGCAGAAGCTGAGTATAGAAGCATGGCTTCAGCTGTTGCAGAGGTTACTTGGCTGCTAGGTTTGTTCAAAGAGCTGGGAGCTACTGTTAAGACTCCTGTTGCAATTATGAGTGACAGCAAGTCTGCTATGCAGATTGCAGTTAATCCTATTTTCCATAAACACATTAAGCATATCGAGATAGATTGCCACTTCATCAGAGATAAGATTAAGGATGAATTGTGCAGACAATCTATGTGAACACTAAGGATCAATTGGCAGATTTCTTACCAAATGACTAAGTCAGGCTCAACACAATCATCTCTTAGGCAAGCTTGGTGTGATTAACATTTTACACCCTGCAGCTTGAGGGGGAGGATTATGAAGTGATATTACAGATTGTTAGTTAGGTAGTTAAGAATTCAGTTAGTTAGTTGGCTCTCCATGACAGCTGTAAATTAACGAATCCAGCTCGTTAGTTAGTTGAGCCTTAGTAGAGTTAGATAGTCGATCAACACATTACATATATATATATATATATATATATATATATATATATATATATATACATACACACACACACACATATTGAAGAGAAGCATCAATTATCATTTCCTCACAATCATCTGATCATCTCATTCATTCGCATGCTCTGCAACTCCATAGAAGTAGCTTCGAGTTCACTGCTCCTTCATCGATGGCAGATCATGTAGATTTTAGCAGGAGCCACAATCATTTCGTGACACGCCTTCGCCGAAACATTATACTATGTCGTTTGGTAAATTTTTTAACGTATATATACTATTCCCTTTAATATTTTCGTGTGTTTATTATTTTTAAAAAAAAATATTTTGACACTCCTTGGTAAAATTATTGGCTCCGTCGCTGCACGTAAAATAAGCGGATATCACGTCATAAAAAAGTTTCCATCTATTTAACTTTTGGCAAATAAAATTACTCTTAAGCCTTAATATTTATGCTGACGAGAGGTGTCAAGTATCCGATAAAATAGTATGTGTACATAAACTATGCGGACACCACCGTCGAAAAAATGTCAATGGCAATAATGATTATGAAGGAGGACTATAATGTCATTTCAACAAGCAAGACTGAGATGGTAGTACAAGGAAACTCAAAAGCGGTTTCTTTAGACCCTGAGCTAGCTATAGTTTCTGCAATTTATTTTTGTAGTTTCGCCGAGTGGAATTTATTTTGGAGATAGAAAAGAAAGAAAAAAACAAGTGTTGAACCTTTTTCTTTCTTCTCTAGTGCTTAAAATAGCTTTGTCTTTTGCTTCATTTCCTTATCCTCAAAAATCAAAACCTCAAACGTTACACCGACTCGAGCTATGGCTCTCCTTAGTTTCATTTATATATGAATCAAATATGGTGATTTTTTACCAAGAATAGCTCTATAAATGGGATTTGAAGGATCTTATTCAACAGAGCAAGAAAATAAGCTTTTTATTGGTGTTGGTGTTGGAGTTCATTTCATGGCTTCCTCTAATAAAAGCAATGACGACCTTTTACTAAATAATAATAGTCAAATTTCTTTTGGAAGCCAACAGCAGTTTTTTCATAGTCCTCAGCAGCAACATGATCAGCACCAACTTCAAAATAATAGTAATCAGATTTCTTTTGGTCTGTTACAACAGCAGTCATCTTCTTCATCTAATCCTGCAAATTTCATGTAACAAAAAATACCCATCTCTTCATTTCTTTATTTCTTGTTTTTGTTTTGTGCAATTTAAAATCTTTTTTGTTATGAGCAGAAACAAAGATAATAGTGGAGCTTATGATTTGGGAGAACTAGATCAAGCACTTTTTCTTTATCTTGATGGACAAGAGCCTTCTTCAATCCAAGATCAAAGACGTGAGCTTTCTTTCTTTTTTTCTACTATAATATTGTTATCCAGTTTAATTTTCTCTGATTAATAAATGACTTGGTTTTTGTTTTCTATTTAATTTTAGGCTTGTTCTGTTGAGATTCTCTCTAGGGAATAGTTGCTTTTAGTCATGAGAAAAGCATGTTTCACAGATTAAAATCTGATTGTACTTACTTTGACCAGATCCTCTTACAACCAAAAGAACCTTTTTTTCTCTTCCTGTTTTCAACAAATAATAAAGATTTTCACCCTTACTGTACGAATGAAAAGATTTTGTGTTTCCTCTCTTTTTTGCAAGCTTTTACTGTGTTCCCTTTGTCCTTTTTTTCTTCTTCTGTAGATCTGTATGTTTACAAGAAGCTCAAAAATGCATGACATGTCAGAAAGACAGAAGGATCTTTTCTTGAGAAGGAAGGATATCTCTTTGTCTCTTTTTCAAGATATACAAATTAAAGGACTTCATTTCTATTTCTGTAAACTTATTTGCAGAGAATTCTGGGATGAGGCCACCAACTCTCAACATTTTTCCATCACAGCCAATGCATATTGAGCCCTCCTTAACTAAGGTATATAGAGAATTAAGAGTTTAAAGTTAATTAGTTGGCCTAGAAAATAGGTAATTTTTCATGTGTTTAAGTTCTATGAACGGATAATATAAAAAATATTTACACAATCAGGTCATTTATTAGGTAATTATAGAAGTAAACTCTTTATAAGCATTAATTGTATTTGATAGATATGATAATTGACCTAATATCATATGTTAAAATTCACTGATAGACCAAAAGTATTATTCTTTCGTCAGTGTATATAACTTAAATCTACTTTCCATAACAAGGTTGACACCGAAAGTATAAAAATGTGGAGTATTTAAGTACTCAATCCAATAAACATTTAGATAACGTATGTATCTATGTATAGCTAGAAAGACCGTTAAAATGTTCCATTTTCTTGATGTTAACTACTTGAGTTTTGAATTAACCTAAAACGGACTTTGTCATCTATTTGTTTGGTAGGCAAATAATGGATTAGTTTCACAAGCTACAAGTGGTTCCAAGAAATTATCTCAGCCGTCCATGGCTAAAACTGATAATGTTCCTTCTGCTTCTGGACCTGAACCACCCAAAACTGCTAAGGTATCATTTCTCATTTTTCAAAACCTACTTTTATAAGTAAGTTTATATTTCACTTTCACCTTGAAAATTAATGTCTTATTGCCCCTCCTTTTTCTTTACTTTTGTTTTTACCTTAAAATCCTTTCTGTTCTCAAATGTGGTCTCAGCGAGAGGGAATTCGGAAGGGTCCAACTTCAAGTTCAGAGCAAGATGCACCCAAAACACAAGACCCCAAGGTGAGAGATAATATCTAGTATTATATCGAGTAACGAGTTTTATATTATCTATGAATTTAATTACTCACGGACAAGGTAATTTATTTTATTTTTCATGTTATTAGTCCCACTTAATTTCATATACGGTTATCTGTAGTTATCTTAATTAGTTTATGATCTAATAATGTAAATTTACTCTTTTTTCTTGTTGTAGACATTAAGGAGACTTGCTCAGAATAGAGAGGCAGCTAGGAAAAGCAGACTTAGGAAAAAGGTTCTAATATATCATTCTTTTACTTTTACTGTTACTGTTGAAACAATGACATCATGCTTGAGAATTATTTTATGGAAACTTTGTTTTCATTCTACCTGTTCCGTTACAGGCTTATGTTCAACAGCTAGAGACAAGTAGAATAAGACTAGCTCAATTAGAGCAAGAAATACAAAGGGCCAGATCTCAAGTAACATTTCTCAACTAATTCTTAAGATTTTACTAAATAATATATTTGTGTAATTTCAGTAATATGATATATGAAGAAAAAAAATTATTGCATTGTCAAGGGATTTTATGCTGGTGGAAGTGCCCTTCAAGCAGGAGACCAAGGCCTTGCAGTTAATATGGCCAATATCAGCTCAGGTACTACTATTTCAGGTCACTTTGTATTGGAGTTTGACTTCTATATACTAATCGTGTACAAAAATTATTCACTATCTAATCATTTAAAAAGTACTTGCATGTTACGACTTATAATAAATAGAATTTAGTTACTTATAAAATAAGAAAAAGAATAAGTTTTTTCAGTATTCATTCCGTTTTATTTTGTGTGATCCTATTTGACTCAAAAGTTCAAAAAAAAAAATATAAGACCTTTGATTGTAATCTTAATCGAGTCATAATATATGCGTGGCTAACTATAAAACTTTTGAAATTTATAATCTTAAAATATGCCACTACTTATAACATGTGAGTAGCTGTAACAACTCGTCTGGAAAATATAAACCATCAAATTTAGAAAATAGTCATTCTTTCTTGAAACATATCAAAAAGAAAATAAAATCATATAAAATGAAATAGAGGTAGTTGTTTAAATTGAACTGCTAGTATAAAATTTCATTTCAGTATCAGCATACATAAGTTACAGTAAATTTTTTTGCATGAATTTAGATGCTGCAATTTTCGACTTGGAGTATGCAAGATGGCTGGAGGAACACCATCGGCTAATGTGCGAGCTTAGGAATGCAGTACAGGAGCATTTGCAAGAGAACGAACTTCGTATCTACGTCGAAAATTGTATAACACATTATGACGAGATAATGAACCTCAAATGCATGCTTGCAAAATCTGATGTCTTTCATCTCGTTTCTGGCTTATGGAAGACTCCAGCTGAACGTTGTTTCTTGTGGATGGGTGATTTCCGGCCATCTGAGCTTCTCAAAGTACGTATTCAGACCTGTAACTTAACTTATTATTACTGGTTAGAATGCACTGACTATAAAAAATATTTTACATTATCAGTGTATATAATACGCACATAGCTAAACCATATCCTTAGTTTAAGTAATATACATTGTCAGTAAACAAGATTATAGAGAAGTATATCAGTACAGCACATGCATGCAAACCCTAGTTTGCATTATATGTGTATGTATGTGTATGTATGTGTTCCGTTTTCTGTTTTTTCCTTGTCAAGTCTGGTTTTGAGTTAGTGAACATGTGATTAATTATATATCCAGTTTGTTTGGAGAAGGAAGAGAAAATGGTGAATTAAGAGTAAGAACGTGGAGACATTATGAGATACCTCACCAGAAATACTCAATTTCATTCAATGATGTAATCTGTGGGTGCACTTGTGAGAACATCTCATGATGTTCTGTGACTTTTGTGTAATATTATGAGAGAGATCTCAAAAACTTTCCCTTATATAATCCTGTTAGGTATTATTCCTTACTCAACTATAAAGCCATGTATGTATCTTACTATCTTTACTGGTTCTTAATTTCTTCCTCATATAGTATATATGCTTTATTACATTCAATTATTACTTTCCTAGATATTAGTATTCACGTTTGAAGTTTTACACTCGATAGCTGCGGTTGATGAGAGATAACAAATATCTCGTAAAATTGAGATATGTGCGCAAGATAACCTGAACACCAAGATTATTAAAAAGTAATAAAGTTTGTTTGGGAAGAGCTATTTGGATTTTTTCCTTTTGAGGTTTTGGATGGGGGGTTGGGGGGGTGGGGGGCGGAATTCATGTTCTTTGCACGGCTATCCCAATGACGTATTTGTCCTTTATCTCTCTTTCATTGACGCAAAGAATCAGTCATGCTTTCTTCTAGATGTATTAACTTTAGTTGGTATTCCTATTAAGTTAACAAGAAACCAAATGACTCTTGTACTTTATATTTTATCTCAACTACCTGACTATTTACTTTTGTTAATTAAGGTTATTTTGATATCGTTTTGGAGGTTTTTATTTGGATTAGCTAATCTTGTTGTTGTACTTTATAAGTCAATGCAATTTAACTTATTATAGCAAATTGTTTCTTTTATTTTTTAGATAATCAGTTTCACTTTAAAAGGTTCTTACACTACAACTAATTAATTTGGTTTTGGTGTCTTATAAAAAATGTTTGAGCAGATTATACTGAGTCAGATTGAGCCATTAACAGAAAACCAACTAATGGGAATATGTGGGTTACAACAATCAACACAAGAAGCTGAGGATGCTCTCTCACAAGGATTGGAATCTCTAAATCAGTCTCTCTCAGACACAATTGCCTCTGATGCATTGGCTTGCCCACAGAATATGGCCAATTATATGGGCCAAATGGCTCTTGCCATGAACAAACTTTCTACTGTTGAAGGCTTCCTTAGACAGGTATATTAATTCTACCTTTTTAATTATGTGAATCTGAATTAATCGGCTAGTAATAAGTAGTATGGTAGAAAAAAATAGATGAATCTTTCTTTCTACCATAATATCTATTTATTAGAATACTGCCGATTCTAGCTAGTTCATTCGTTTTGAACACAAAATATCACAGGTTCAAATCCTGTCATCCCTACCTATTATTGCTCAAAGGAGCAGTAACGAGGGATCAATTGAGATCGCTTGCCACTCATTTAAATACCGGATGTCTAAAGTAAAGATAAAGAAACATACTCCTAACAAACTTGTAGAATGATAGTAACAAACAGCTTGGGGTGGGGGTGGGG